>OZ026509.1:7936805-8087297 GCA_964019985.1 Aurelia sp. 4 Dawson et al 2005
CTGATTCTATACCCATAATAGCACTTATATGCATGGCTATTTACATCTTTGCCTACAGTATTTGCATGTTAATAATGTTTACTTTAACTATGTTGTAATACTTTCAATAGATAAATTGATGGATTTCATACCCATAATAGCACTTATATGTATGGATATTGACATCTTTGGCAACACCGTTAGAATGTTATTAATGTTTACTTTAACTGATTTGTATTTTCTTGAATAGTTCAATCAAGAAATTTTACACCTATAGTAGCACATTTATGCGTGAATATTAACATCATTTTTTGCACTATTTGCTTGTTACCAATTTTTACTTTAGCTATGTTGTATTAGCTTGAATGGTTAAATTAATGATTTTATACCATTAATAGCACTTGCATGTATGAGTATTAACATCTCCGCCTACACTATTTGCATGTTACTAGTGTCCTCTTTGACTTTCTTGTATTTCCTTGAATAGTTAGATTAAGAGATTTTTTACCTACAATAAAAACTTTCTGAACGGATATTAACATCGCTGCCTGCACTATTTGCTTGTTACTAATGTTTACTTTAACTATGTTGTATTAGCTTGAATGGTTAAATTAATGGATTTTATACCCATAATAGCACTTGCATGCTTGAGTATTAACATCTTTGCCTTCACTATTTGCTTGTTACTAATGTTTACTTTAACTATGTTGTATTAGCTTGAATGGTTAAATTAATTGATTTTATACCCATAATAGCATTTGTATGCATTGACATTAACGTCATTGCCAACACTATTTGCATTATAATAACGTTTACTTTGACTTATTTGTATTTTCTTGAATAGTTAAATTAATTGATTTTATACCCATAATAGCATTTGTATGCATTGATATTAACATCATTGCCAACACTATTTGCATTTTAATAATGTTTACTTTAACTGATTTGTATTTTCTTGAATAGTTAAATTAATTGATTTTATACCCATAATAGCATTTGTATGCATTGATATTAACATCATTGCCAACACTATTTGCATTTTAATAATGTTTACTTTAACTGATTTGTATTTTCTTGAATAGCTAAATTAAGATATTTTATACCTACAATAGCACATTGATGCACGAATATTTACATCGTTGCCTACACTATTTGCTTGTTACTAATGTTTACTTTAACTATGTTGCATTAACTTGAATAGTTAAATTAATGGATTTTATACCTACAATAAAACCATTATGCACGGATATTAATATCGCTGCCTGCATTATTTGCTTGTTATTAATGTTTACTTTAGCTATGTTGTATTAGCTTCAATGGTTAAATTAATGGATTTTATACCAATAATAGCACTTGTATGCATGGATATTAACATCTTGCTTACACAATTTGCTTTTCATTAATGTTTACTTTAACTTATTTTTATTTTCTTGAATAGTAAAATAAAGAAATTTTATACCTATGATAGCTCTTTCATGCACGAATATTAACATCCTTGCCTTCATTATTTGCTTGTCATTAATGTTTACTTTAACTATCTTGTATTAGCTTGAATGGTTGAATTAACTGATTCTATACCCATAATAGCACTTATATGCATGGCTATTTACATCTTTGCCTACAGTATTTGCATGTTAATAATGTTTACTTTAACTATGTTGTAATACTTTCAATAGATAAATTGATGGATTTCATACCCATAATAGCACTTATATGTATGGATATTGACATCTTTGCCAACACCGTTAGCATGTTATTAATGTTTACTTTAACTGATTTGTAGTTTCTTGAATAGTTCAATTAAGAAATTTTACACCTATAGTAGCACATTTATGCGTGAATATTAACATCATTTTTTGCACTATTTGCTTGTTACCAATTTTTACTTTAGCTATGTTGTATTAGCTTGAATGGTTAAATTAATGATTTTATACCATTAATAGCACTTGCATGTATGAGTATTAACATCTCCGCCTACACTATTTGCATGTTACTAGTGTCCTCTTTGACTTTCTTGTATTTCCTTGAATAGTTAGATTAAGAGATTTTTTACCTACAATAAAAACTTTCTGAACGGATATTAACATCGCTGCCTGCACAATTTGCTTGTTACTAATGTTTACTTTAACTATGTTGTATTAGCTTGAATGGTTAAATTAATGGATTTTATACCCATAATAGCACTTGCATGCTTCAGTATTAACATCTTTGCCTTCACTATTTGCTTGTTACTAATGTTTACTTTAACTATGTTGTATTAGCTTGAATGGTTAAATTAATTGATTTTATACCCATAATAGCATTTGTATGCATTGATATTAACGTCATTGCCAACACTATTTGCATTATAATAACGTTTACTTTGACTTATTTGTATTTCCTTGAATAGTTAAATTAATTGATTTTATACCCATAATAGCATTTGTATGCATTGATATTAACATCATTGCCAACACTATTTGCATTTTAATAATGTTTACTTTAACTGATTTGTATTTTCTTGAATAGCTAAATTAAGATATTTTATACCTACAATAGCACATTGATGCACGAATATTTACATCGTTGCCTACACTATTTGCTTGTTACTAATGTTTACTTTAACTATGTTGCATTAACTTGAATAGTTAAATTAATGGATTTTATACCTACAATAAAACCATTATGTACGGATATTAATATCGCTGCCTGCATTATTTGCTTGTTATTAATGTTTACTTTAGCTATGTTGTATTTGCTTCAATGGTTAAATTAGTTGATTTTATACCCATAATAGCACTTGTATGCATGGATATTAACATCTTGCTTACACTTTTTGCATTTTATTAATGTTTACTTTAACTTATTTTTATTTTCTTGAATAGTGAAATTAAGAAATTTTATACCTACGATAGCTCTTTGATGCACGAATATTAACATCCTTGCCTTCATTATTTGCTTGTCATTAATGTTTACTTTAACTATCTTGTATTAGCTTGAATGGTTGAATTAACTGATTCTATACCCATAATAGCACTTATATGCATGGCTATTTACATCTTTGCCTACAGTATTTGCATGTTAATAATGTTTACTTTAACTATGTTGTAATACTTTCAATAGATAAATTGATGGATTTCATACCCATAATAGCACTTATATGTATGAATATTGACATCTTTGCCAACACCGTTAGCATGTTATTAATGTTTACTTTAACTGATTTGTATTTGCTTGAATAGTTAAGTTAAGAGATTTGATACCTACAACAGCACTTTTATGCATGAATATTAACATCGTTGCCTGCTTTATTTGCTTGTTACTAATGTTTACTTTAACTATGCTGTATTAGCTTGAATGGCTGAATTAGATGATTCTATACCCATAATAGCACTTGTATGCATGGATATTGACATCTTTGCCAACACTATTAGCTTGTTATTAATGTCTCCTTTGACTTATTTGTATTTTCTCGAATAGTTAAATTAAGAGATTTTATACCTACAATAGCTTTTTGACGCACGAATATTAACATCCATGCCTGCATTATTTGCTTGTCATTAATGTTTACTTTAACTATGCTGTATTAGCTTGAATGGTTTAATTAATGGATTGTTTACCCATAATAGCACTTTTATGTATGGATATTTACATCTTTGCCTACACTACTTGCTTGTTATTAATGTTCACTTTAGCTATGTTGTATTAGCTTGAATGGTTTAATTAATGGATTTTATACCCATGATAGCACTTGCATGCATGAGCATTAACATCTCTGCCTACACTATTTGCCTGTTACTAATGTTTACTTTTACTATATTGTATTATCTTCAATAGTTAAATTAATTGATTTTATAACCATTATAGCACTTGTATGCATGGATATTAACATCTTTGCCTACACTATTTGCATGTTATTAATGTTTACTTTAATTTATTCGTATTCTCTTGAATCGTTAAATTAAGAATTTTACACCTACAATAAAACCATTATGCACGGATATTAACATCGCTGCCTGCATTATTTGCTTGTTATTAATGTATACTTTAGCTATGTTGTATTAGCTTCAATGGTTAAATTAGTTGATTTTATACCCATAATAGCATTTGTATGCATTGATATTAACATCTTTGCCAATAGTATTTGCATGTTATTAATGTTTACATTAACTTATTTGTATTTTCTTGAATGGTTAAATTAAGAGATTTATCCCTACAATATCAATTTAATGCACGGATATTAACGTCATTGCCGGCACTTATTGCTTGTTACTAATGTTTACTTTAACTATCTTGTAATGGCTCAAATAGTTAAATTAATGGATTTTATACCCATAATAGCACTTGTATATTTGGATATTAACATCTTTGCCTATACTTTTTCCTTGCTATTAATGTTTACTTTAACTATGTTGCATTAGCTTTAATAGTTAAATTAATGGATTTTATACCAATAATAGCCCTTGTATGCATGGATATTACCATCTTTGCCTACACTTTTTGCATTTTATTAAAATTTACTTTAACTTATTATTATTTTCTTGAATAGTTAAATTAAGAAATTTTACACTAACAATAGCTTTTTGACGCACGAATATTAACATCCTTGCCTGCATTATTTGCTTGTCATTAATGTTTACTTTAACTATGCTGTATTAGCATGAATGGTTTAATTAATGGATTGTTTACCCATAATAGCACTTTTATGTATGGATATTTACATCTTTGCCTACACTATTTGCTTGTTATTAATGTTCACTTTAGCTATGTTGTATTAGCTTGAATGGTTTAATTAATGGATTTTATACCCATGATAGCACTTGCATGCATGAGTATTAACATCTCTGCCTACACTATTTGCTTGTAACTAATGTTTACTTTTACTATGTTGTATTATCTTCAATAGTTAAATTAATTGATTCTCTAACCATAATAGCACTTGTATGCTTAGATATTAACATCTTTGCCAACACTTTTAGCATGTTACTAATGTTTACATTACCTTATTTGTATTTTCTTGAATAGTTAAATTGAGGGATTTTATATCTACAATAAAACCATTATGCACGGATATTAACATCGCTGCCTGCATTATTTGCTTGTTATTATTGTTTGTTTTAGCTGTGTTGTATTAGCTTGAATGGTTAAATTAATGGATCTTTTACCCATAATAGCATTTGTATGCATGGATATTGACATCTTTGCCTACAATATTTCCTTGTTACTAATGTTTATTTTAACTATGTTGTATTAGCTTGAATAGTTAAATTAATTGATTTTATACCCATGATAGCCCTTGTATGCATGGATATAAACATCTTTGCCAAGACTATTAGCATGTTATTAATGTTTATTTTAAATTATTTGTATTTTCTTGAATAGCATTATCTGGTTGTTACTAATGTTTACTTTAACTATGTTGTATTAGCTTGAATAGTTAAATTAATTGATTTTATACCCATAATAGCACTTGTATGCATGGATATAAACATCTTTGCCAACACTATTAGCATTTTCTAATGTCTCCTTGACTTATTTGTATTTTCTTTGAATAGTAAAACTAGTAGATTTTATACCTACAATAAAACCTATATGCACGGATATTAAAATCGCTGCCTGCACTGCTTGCTTGTTATTATTGTTTACTTAATCTTATATGTATTTTCTTGAATAGTTAAATTAAGAATTTTTACACCTACAATAGCACTTGTATGCACGAATATTAACATCGTGGCCTGCACTATTGGCTTGTTACTAATGTTTACTTTAACTATGTTGTATTTGCTGGAATGGTTAAATTAATTGGTTTTATACCCATAATAGCAAATTTATGCATGGATATTCTCTGCTTACACTATTTGCTTTTTACTAATGTTTACTTCAACTATGTTGTATTATCTTGAATGGTTAAATTTATTGGTTTTATACCGATAATAGCACTTGTTTGCATAGATATTAACATCTTTGCTATAACTATTAGCATGTTACTAATGTTTACATTACCTTATTTGTATTTTCTTGAATAGTAAATTGAGAGATTTTATACCTACAATAAAACCATTATGCACGGATATCAACATCGATACCTGCACTATTTGCTTGTTACTAATGTTTACTTTGACTTATTTGTATTTGTTTGAATAGTTAAATTAATGGATTGTATACCCATAATAGGACTTGTATGTATGGATATTAACATCTTTGCCTACACTATTTGCTTGTTACTAATTTTTTACTTTAACTATGTTGTATTAGCTTAAATGGTAAATTTAATTGGTTTTGTAACCATAATGGCACTTGTATGCATGGATATTCATATCTTTGCCTACACTATTTGCATTTTATTAATGATTACTTTGATATATTTGTATTTATTTGAATTGTTAAATTAGGAGATTATACACCTACAATAGCAATTTTATGCACGGATATAAACATCTTCGCCTGCACTATTTGCTTGTTACTAATGTTTACTTTATTTATGTTGTGTTTTTTTAATAGTTACATTAATTGATTTTATACCCATAATAGCACTTTTATGTATAGATATTAACATCTTTGTCTACACTATTTGCATGTAATTAACATTTACTTTAACTTATTTGTGTTTTCTTGAATAGTTAAATTAAGAATTTTTACACCTACAATAGCACTTATATGCACGAATATTAACATTGTTGCCTGCACTTTTTGCTTGTTATTAATGTTTACTTTGACTTATTTGTATTTGCTTGAATAATTAAATTAATGGATTGTATACCCATAATAGCACTTGTATGTATAGATATTAACATCTTTGCTTACACTATTTGCTTGTTACTAATGATTACTTTAACTATGTTGTGTTATTTTTGATAGTTAAATTAATGGATTGTATACCCATAATAGCACTTGTATGTATGGATATTAACATCTTTGCCTACACTATTTGCATGTTATTAATGTTTACTTTAACTTATTTGTTTCTATTGAATAGATAAATTAAGAATTTTTACACCTACAATAGCACTTATCTGCACGAATATTAATATCGTTGCCTGCACTATTTGCTTGTTATTAATGTTCACTTTAGCTTTGTTGCATTAGCTTGAATGGTTTAATTACTGGATTTTATACCCATAATAGCATTTGCATGCATGAGTATCAACATCTCTGCCTACACTATTTGCTTGTTACTAATGTTTACTTTAACTATGTTGTGTTATCTTCAATAGATGAATTAATTGATTTTTTAACCATAATAGCACTTGTATGCATAGATATTAACATCTTTGCCTACACTATTTGCATATATTTAATGTTTACTTTAAGTTATTTGTACTTTCTTGAATAGTTAAATTGAGAGATTTTATACCTATAATAAAACCATTATGCACGGATATCAACATCGTTGCCTCCACTATTTGCTTGTTACTAATGTTTACTTTAACTATGTTGTATTTGCTTGAATGGCTAAATTAATTGGTTTTTTACACATATTAGACTTTCTATGCATGGACATTGACATCTTTGCCAACACTATTAGCATGTTACTAATGTTTACATTACCTTATTTGTATTTTCTTGAATAGTTAAATTGAGAGATTTTATACCTACATTTTAACCCTTATGCACGGATATTAACATCGCTGCCTGCATTATTTGCTTGTTATTATTGTTTACTTTAACTATGTTGTATTATCTTGAATGGTTAAATTTATTGGCTTTATACCCATAATAGCACTTGTTTGCATTAATATTAACATCTTGCCAACACTATTAGCATGTTACTAATGTTTACATTACCGTATTTTTTTATTTTCTTGAATAGTTAAATTGAGAGATTTTATACCTACAATAAAACCATTATGCACGGATATCAACATCTCTGCCTGCACTATTTGCTTGTTACTAATGTTTACTTTGACTTATTTGTATTTGTTGGAATAGTTAAATTAATGGATTGTATACCCATAATAGCACTTATATGTATGGATATTAATAATTTTGCCTACACTATTTGCTTGGTACTAATTTTTTACTGTAACTATGTCGTATTAGCTTGAATGGTAAGTTTAATTGGTTTTATAACCATAATAGCACTTGTATGCATGGATATTCACATCTTTGCCTACACTTGCATGTTATTAATGTTGACTTTGATATATTTGTATTTGCTTGAATTGTTAAATTAGGAAATTATATACCTACAAAAGCAATTTTATGCACGGATTTAAACATCCTTGCCTGCACTATTTGCTTGTTACTAATGTTTACTTTGACTTATTTGTATTTGTTGGAATAGTTAAATTAATGGATTGTATACCCATAATAGCACTTATATGTATGGATATTAATAATTTTGCCTACACTATTTGCTTGGTACTAATTTTTTACTGTAACTATGTTGTATTAGCTTGAATGGTAAGTTTAATTGGTTTTATAACCATAATAGCACTTGTATGCATGGATATTCACATCTTTGCCTACACTATTTGCATGTTATTAATGTTGACTTTGATATATTTGTATTTGCTTGAATTGTTAAATTAGGAAATTATATACCTACAAAAGCAATTTTATGCACGGATTTAAACATCCTTGCCTGCACTATTTGCTTGTTACTAATGTTTACTTTAATTTGTTGTGTTATTTTTAATAGTTACATTAATTGATTTTATACCCAAAATAGCACTTTTATGTATAGATATTAACATCTTTGTCTACACTATTTGCATGTAATTAACATTTACTTTAACTTATTTGTATTTTCTTAAATAGTTAAATTAAGAATTTTTACACCTACAATAGCACTTATATGCACGAATATTAACATCGTTGCTTGCACTATTTCCTTGTTATTAATGTTTACTTTGACTTATTAGTATTTGCTTGAATAGTTAAATTAATAAATTGTTTACCCATAATAGCACTTGTATGTATAGATATTAACATCTTTGCTTACACAATTTGTTTGTTATTAATGTTCACTTTATTTTTGTTGCATTAGCTTAAATGGTTTAATTACTGGATTTTATACCCATAATAGCACTTGCATGCATGAGTATCAACATCTCTGCCTACACTATTTGCTTGTTACTAATGTTTAATTTAACTATGTTGTGTTATCTTCAATAGTTAAATTAATTGATTTTTTAACGAAAATATCACTTGTATGCATTGATATTAACATCTTTGCCAACACATTAACATGTTACTAATGTCTCTTTGACATATTTGTATTTTCGTGAATAGTTAAATTGAGAGATTTTATTCCTACAATAAAACCATTATGCACGGATATTAACATCGCTGCCTGCATTATTTGCTTGTTATTGATGTTAATTTAGCTATGTTCTATTAGCTTCAATGGTTAAATTAATGGATTTGATACCAATAATAGCACTTGCATGCATGAGTATTGGCATCTCTGCTTACACTATTTGCTTTTTACTAATGTCTCTTTGACTTATTTGTATTTTCTTGAATAGTTAAATTAAGAGATTTTATACCTACAATAAAACCTTTATCCACGGATATTAAAATCGCTTCCTGCACTATTTGCTTGTTGTTAATGTTTACTTAATCTTATTTGTATTTTCTTATATAGCTAAATTTAGAAATTTTTTACTTACAAATAAAACCTTTATGCATGGATATTATAATCGCTGCCTGCACTATTTGCGTGTTTTTAATAATTAACTTAGCTATGTTGTATTAGCTTGAATGGTTAAATTAGTTGATTTTATACCCATTATAGCACTTGTAAGCATGGATGTTATCATCTTTGCCAACACTATTAGCATGTTACTGTTGTTTACATTACCTTATTTTTATTTTGTTGAATAGTTAAATTGAGAGACTTTATATCTACAATAAAACCATTATGCACGGATATTAACATCTTTGCTTACACTATTTGCATGTTATCAATGTTTACTTTAACTTATTTGTATTTTCCTATAAAGTCAAATTAAGACATCTTACACCTACAATAACACTTTTATGCACAAAAATCAACATCGCTGCCTGCACTATTTGCTTGTTACTAATGTTTACTTTAACTATGTTGTATCAGCTTGAATAGTTAAATTAATTGATTTTATATCTATAATAGCACTTGTATGCATGGATATAAACATCTTTGCCAACACTATTAGCATTTTCTAATGTCTCTTTGACTTATTTGTATTTTCTTGAATAGTTAAATTAAGAGATATTATACCTACAATAAAACCTTTATGCGCGGATATTAACATCGTTGCCTGCACTATTTGCTTGTTATTAATGTTAACTTTGACTTATTTGTATTTGCTTGAATAGTTAAATTAATGGATTGTATACCCATAATAGCACTTGTATGTATAGATATGAACATCTTTGGCTACACTATTTGCTTGTTATTAATGTTCACTTTAATTTTGTTGTATTAGCTTGAATGGTTTAATTACTGAATTTATACCCATAATAGCACTAGCATGCTTGAGTATCAACATCTCTGCCTACACTATTTGCTTGTTACTAATATTTACTGTAACTATGTTGTGTTATCTTCAATAGTTAAATTAATTGATTTTATAACCATATTAGCACTTGTATGCATGGATATTAACATCCTTGCTTACACTATTTGCATATTATTAATGTTTACTTTAACTTATTTGTCTTCTCTTGAATAGTTAAACTAAGACATTTTACACATACAATAGCACTTTTATGCACGTATATTAACATCGTTGCCTCCACTATTTGCTTGTTACTAATGTTTACTTTAACTATGTTGTATTATTTTCAAAAGTTAAATTTATTGATTTCATACCAATAATGGCACTTGGATGCATGAGTATTGACATCTCTGCTTACACTATTTGCTTGTTGTTAATGTTTACTTAATCTTATTTGTATTTTCTTGAATAGTTAAATCAAGAAATTTTTTTCCTACAAATAAAATTTTTATGCATGGATATTATAATCGCTGCCTGCAATATTTGCGTGTTTTTAATATTTACTATAGCTATGTTGTATTAGCTTGAATGGTTAAATTAGTTGTTTTTTACCCATTATAGCACTTGTATGCATGGATATAAACATCTTTGCCAACACTATTAGCATTTTTTAATGTCTCTTTCACTTGTTTGTATTTTCTTGAATAGTTAAATTAAGAGATATTATATCTACAATAAAACCTTTATGCGCGGATATTAAAATCGCTGCCGGCACTGTTGGCTTGTTATGAATGTTTACTTTAGCTATGTTGTATTAGCTTGAATGGTTAAATTAATGGATTTTTAACCCATAATAGCATTTGTATGCATGGATATTGACATCTTTGGCTACAATATTTCCTTGTTACTAATGTTTACTTTAACAATGTTGTGTTATTTTGAAAAGTTAAATTAATCGCTTTGATGACCATAATAGTGCTTGTATGCATGGATATTAACACCTTTGCTTACACTATTTGCATGTTATCATATTTACTTTAACTTATTTGCATTTTTTTGAATAGTCAAATTAAGACATTTTACACCTACAATAACACGAATATCAACATCATTGCCTGCACTATTTGCTTGTTACTAATGTTTACTTTAACTATGTTGTATTATTTTGAATAGTTTAATTTAGAACTTCTACACCTACCATAGCACTTTTATGCACAACATTTAGCATAGTTACCTGCACCATTTGCTTGTTACTAATGTTTACTTTCACTATGTTGTATTAGCTTGAATGTTAAGTTAATTGATATTATACCCATAATAACACTTGTATGCATGAATATAAACATCTTTGCCAACACTATTAGCATTTTTAAATGTCTCTTTGACTTGTTTGTATTTTCTTGAATAGTTAAATTAAGAGATATTATACCTACAATAAAACCTTTATGCGCGGATATTAAAATCGCTGCCTGCACTGTTTGCGTGTTATTAATGTTTACTTAATCTGATTTGTATTTTCTTGAATAGTTAAATTAAGAGATATTATACCTACAATAAAACCTTTATGCACGAATATTAACATCGTTGCCTGCACTATTGGCTTGTTACTAATGTTTACTTTAACTATGTTGTATTTGCTTGAATGGTTAAATTAATTGGTTTTATACCCATGATAACACTTGTATGCATGGATATGAACATCTTTGCCAACACTATTAGCATTTTCTAATGTCTCTTTGACTTATTTGTATTTTCTTGAATAGTAAAATTAAGAGATTTTATACCTACAACAAAAGCTATATGCACGGATATTAAAAACGCTGCTTGCACTGTTTGCTTGTTATTAATGTTTACTTAATCTTATGTGTATTTTCTTGAATAGTTAAATTAAGAATTTTTACACCTACAATAGCACTTTTATGCACGAATATTAACATCATTGCCTGCACTATTGGCTTGTTGCTAATGTTTACTTTAATCATGTTGTATTTGCTTGAATGGTTAAATTAATTGGTTTTTTTACCCATAATAGCACTTGTATGCATGAACATTGACATCTTTGCCAACACTATTGGCAAGTTACTAATGTTTACATTACCTTATTTGTACTTTCTTGATTTGTTAAATTGAGAGATTTTATACCTACAATAAAACCCTCATGCACGGATATTAACATCGTTGCCTGCATTATTTGCTTGTTACTAATGTTTACTTTAACTATGTTGTATTATTTTGAATAGTTTAATTTAGAACTTCTACACCTACCATAGCACTTTTATGCACAACATTTAGCATAGTTACCTGCACCATTTGCTTGTTACTAATGTTTACTTTTACTATGTTGTATTAGCTTGAATGTTAAGTTAATTGATATTATACCCATAATAACACTTGTATGCATGAATATAAACATCTTTGCCAACACTATTAGCATTTTTAAATGTCTCTTTGACTTGTTTGTATTTTCTTGAATAGTTAAATTAAGAGATATTATACCTACAATAAAACCTTTATGCGCGGATATTAAAATCGCTGCCTGCACTGTTTGCGTGTTATTAATGTTTACTTCAACTATCTTGTATTAGTTTGAATAGTTAAAGCAGTTGATTTTATACCCATAATAGCACTTGCATGCATGAGTATTGACATCTCTGCTTACACTATTTGCTTTTTACTAATATTTACTTCAACTATATTGTATTAGCTTGAATAGTTAAATTAGTTGATTTTATACCCATTATACCACTTGTATGCATGGATATTAACATTTTTGCCAACACTTTTAGCATTTTACTAATGTCTCTTTGACTTATTTGTATTTTCTTGAATAGTTAAATTGAGAGATTTCATATCTACAATAAAACCATTATGCACGGATATTAACATCGCTGCCAGCATTATTTTCTTGTTATTAATGTTTACTTTAGCTATGTTGTATTAGCTTGAATGGTTAAATTAATGGATTTTTTACCCATAATAGCATTTGTATGCATGGATATTGACATCTTTGGCTACAATATTTCCTTGTTACTAATGTTTACTTTAACAATGTTGTATTAGGTTGAATAGTTAAATTAATTGATTTTATACCCATAATAGCACTTGTATGCATGGATATTAACATCTTTGCCTACACTATTTGCATGTTATTAATGTTTACTTTGATATATTTGTATTTGCTTGAATTGTTAAATTAGGAGATTATATACCTACAAAGCAATTTTATGCACGGATATAAACATCCTTGCTTGCACTATTTGCTTGTTACTAATATTTACTTTAACTATGTTGTGTAATTTTTAATAGTTACATTAATTGATTTTATACCCATAATAGCACTTTTATATATAGATATTAACATCTTTGTCTACACTATTTGCATGTAATTAACATTCACTTTAACTTATTTGTATTTGCTTTAATAGTTAAATTAAGAATTTTTACACCTACAATAGCACTTTTATGCACGAATATCAACATCGTTGCCTGCACTATTGGCTTGTTACTAATGTTTACTAATGTAATGTTTGTAATGTTTGTAATGTTTGTAATGTTTGTAATGTTTGTTACTAATGTAATGTAATGTTTACTAATGTTTACTAATGTATAAGCTTGAATGGTTAAATTAATGCATTTGATACCCATAATAGCACTTGCGTGCATGAGTATTAACATCTCTGCTTACACTATTTGCTTGTTACTAATGTTTACCTTAACTATGTTGTATTAGCTTGAATGGTTATATTAATTTGTTTTATACCCATAATAGCGATTCTATGCATGGATATTGACGTCTTTGCCAACACAATTAGCATGTTACTAATGTTTACATTAACTTATTTGTATTTTCTTGAATAGTTAAATTGAGAGATTTTATACCTACAATAAAACCATTATGCACAGATATTATCATCGATGCCTGCATTATTTACTTGTTGTTAATGTATACTTTAGCTATGTTGTATTAGCTTGAATGGTTAAATTAATGGATTTTTTAGCCATAATAGCATTTGTATGCATGGATATGAACATCTTTGCCAACACTATTAGCATTTTACTAATGTTTCTTTGGCTTATTTGTATTTTCTTGAATAGTTAATTTAAGAGATTTTATACCTACAATAAAACCTATATGCACGGATATTAACATCGCTGCCTGCATTATTTGCTTGTTATTAATGTTTACTTTAGCTATGTTGTATTAGCTTGAATGGTAAAATTAATGGATTTTTTACCCATAATAGCATTTGTATGCATGGATATGAACATCTTTGCCAACACTATTAGCATTTTACTAATGTTTCTTTGGCTTATTTGTATTTTCTTGAATAGTTAATTTAAGAGATTTTATACCTACAATAAAACCTATATGCACGGATATTAAAAACGCTGCCTGCACTTTTTGCTTGTCGGTAATGTTTACTTTGACTATGTTGTATTTGCTTCAATTGTTAAATTAATTGGCTTTATACCCATAATAGCACTTGCATGCATGGATATTAACATCTTTGCTAACACTGTTAGAATGTTACTAATGTTTACATTAACTTATTTGTATTTTCTTGAATAGTTACATTGAGAGATTTTATACCTACAATAAAACTATTATGCACGGATATTAACATCTCTGCTTACACTATTTGCTTTTTACTAATGTTTACTTCATCTATGTTGTATTAGCTTGAATAATTTAATTAGTTGATTTCATACCCATTATAGCACTTGTATGCATGGATATCAACATCTTTGCCAACACTATTAGCATTTGGCTTGTTGCTAATGTTTACTTTAATCATGTTGTATTTGCTTGAATGGTTAAATTAATTGGTTTTTTTACCCATAATAGCACTTGTATGCATGAACATTGACATCTTTGCCAACACTATTAGCATGTTGCTAATGTTTACATTACCTTCTTTGTATTTTCTTCAATAGTTAAATTGAGAGATTTTATACCTACAATGAAACCATTATGCACGGATATTAATATCGCTGACTGCATTATTAGCTTGCTATTAATGTTTACCTGAGCTAAGTTGTATTAGCTTGAATAGTTAAATTAATTGATTTTATGACCATAGTAGCACTTGTATGCATTGATATTAACATCTTTGCCTACACTATTTGTATGTTATTAATGTTTACTTTAAGTTATTTGTACTTTCTTGAAAAGTCAAATTAAGACATTTTACACATACAATAGCACATTTATGCACGTATATTCACATCGTTGCCTCCACTATTTACTTATTACTAATGTTTACTTTAACTATGTTTTATTTTCTTGAATGGTTAAATTAATTGGCTTTTTTTCCCATAATAGCACTTGTATGCATGGACATTGACATCTTTGCCAACACTATTAGCATGTTGCTAATGTTTACATTACCTTATTTGTATTTTCTTGAAAAGTTAAATTGAGATATTTTATACCTACAATAAAACAATTATGCACGGATATCAACATCGTTACTTGCACTATTTGCTTGTTACTAATGTTTACTTTGACTTATTTGTATTTGCTTGAATTGTTAAATTAGGAGATTATATACGTACAATAGCAATTTTATGCACGGATATAAACATCCTTGCCTGCACTTTTGGTTTGTTACTAATGTTTACTTTATTTATGTTGTGTTATTTTTAATAGTTACATTAATTGATTTTATACCGATAATAGCACTTTTATGTATAGATATTAACATCATTGCCTACACTATTTGCATGTTATTGAAGTTTACATTAACTTATTTGTATTTTCTTGAATAGTTAAATTAAGAAATTTCTTACCTACAAATAAAACCTTTATGCATGGATATTATAATCGCTGCCTGCACTATTTGCGTGTTTTTAATATTTACTTTAGCTATGTTGTATTAGATTGAATGGTTAAATTAGTTGATTTTATATCCATTATAGCACTTGTATGCATGGATATTAACATCTTTGCCAACACTATTAGCATTTTACTAATGTATCTTTGGCTTATTTGTATTTTCTTGAATAGTTATATTAAGAGATTTTATACCTACAATAAAACCTTTATGCACGGATATTAAAATCGCTGCCTGCACTTTTTGCTTGTTGGTAATGTTTACTTTGACTATGTTGTATTTGC
The DNA here is from genome assembly GCA_964019985.1 of Aurelia sp. 4 Dawson et al 2005. Classification (NCBI taxonomy): domain Eukaryota; kingdom Metazoa; phylum Cnidaria; class Scyphozoa; order Semaeostomeae; family Ulmaridae; genus Aurelia; species Aurelia sp. 4 Dawson et al 2005. The sequence goes on from OZ026509.1 coordinate 7,953,306, forward strand.
TTCAATTGTTAAATTAATTGGCTTTATACCCATAATAGCACTTGCATGCATGGGTATTATAATCTTTGCTAACACTGTTAGAATGTTACTAATGTTTACATTAACTTATTTGTATTTTCTTGAATAGTTAAATTAAGAGGTTTTATACCTACAATAAAACCATTATGCACGGATATTAACATCGCTGCCTGCATTATTTGCTTGTTATTAATGTTTACTTTAGCTATGTTGTATTAGCTTCAATTGTTTAATTAATGGATTTGATACCCATAATAGCACTTGCATGCATGAGTATTAACATCTCTGCTTACACTATTTGCTTTTTACTAATGTTTACTTCAACTATGTTGTATTAGCTTGAATAATTTAATTAGTTGATTTTATACCCATTATAGCACTTATATGCATGGCTATTTACATCTTTGCCTACAGTATTTGCATGTTAATAATGTTTACTTTAACTATGTTGTAATACTTTCAATAGATAAATTGATGGATTTCATACCCATAATAGCACTTATATGTATGAATATTGACATCTTTGCCAACACCGTTAGCATGTTATTAATGTTTACTTAATCTTATTTGTATTTTCTTGATTAGTTAAATTAAGAACTTTTACACCTACAATAGAACTTTTATGCACGAGTATTAACATCGTTGCCTGCACTATTTGCTTGTTACGAATGTTTACTTTGACTATGTTGTATTTGCTTCAATGGTTAAATTACTTGGGTTTATACCCATAATAGCCCTTGCATGCATGGATATTAACATCTTTGCCAATGCTGTTAGCATGTTACTAATGTTTACATTAACTTATTTGTATTTTCTTGAATAGTTAAATTGAGAGATTTTATACCTACAATGAAACCATTATGCACGGATATTAATATCGCTGACTGCATTATTTGCTTGTTATTAATGTTTACCTGAGCTAAGTTGTATTAGCTTGAATAGTTAAATTAATTGATTTTATGACCATAGTAGCACTTGTATGCATTGATATTAACATCTTTGCCTACACTATTTGCATGTTATTAATGTTTACTTTAAGTTATTTGTACTTTCTTGAAAAGTCAAATTAAGACATTTTACACATACAATAGCACATTTATGCACGTATTTTCACATCGTTGCCTCCACTATTTGCTTATTACTAATGTTTACTTTAACTATGCTTTATTTTCTTGAATGGTTAAATTAATTGGTTTTTTTTCCCATAATAGCACTTGTATGCATGGACATTGACGTCTTTGCCAACACTATTAGCATGTTGCTAATGTTTACATTACCTTATTTGTATTTTCTTGAATAGTTAAATTGAGAGATTTTATACCTACAATAAAACAATTATGCACGGATATCAACATCGTTACTTGCACTATTTGCTTGTTACTAATGTCTCTTTGACTTGTTTGTATTTTCTTGAATAGTTAAATTAAGAGATTTTATACCTACAATAAAACCTTTATGCACGGATATTAAAATCGCTGCCTACACTATTTGCTTGTTGTTCATGTTTACTTAATCTTATTTGTATTTTCGTGAATAGTTAAATTAAGAATTTTTACACCTTCAATAGAACTTTTATGCAGCAATATTAACATCGTTGCCTGCTCTATTTGCTTTTTACTAAAATTTACTTTGACTATGTTGTATTTGCTTCAATGGTTAAATTAATTGGTTTTATACCCATAAATAGCACTTGCATGCATGGAAAATAACATCTTTGCCAACACTGTTAGAATGTTACTAATGTTTACATTAACTTATTTGTATTTTCTTGAATAGTTAAATTGAGAGATTTTATACCTACAATGAAACCATTATGCACGGATATTAACAACGCTGCCTGCATTATGTCCTTGTTATTAATGTTTACTTTAGCTATGTTGCATTAGGTTCAATTGTTAAATTAATGGATTTGATACCCATAATAGCACTTGCATGCATGAGTATTAACATCTCTGCTCACACTATTTACTTTTTACTAATGTTTACTTCAACTATGTTGTATTAGCTTGAATAGTTAAATTAGTTAATTCATACCCATATGTATGCATGGATATTAACATCTTTGCCTACACTATTTGCTTGTTACTGATGTTTACTTTAGCTATGTTGTATTAGCTTGAGTGGTTAAATTATTGCATTTGATACCCATAATAGCACTTGCATGCATGAGTATTAACATCTCTACTTACACTATTTGCTTTTTACTAATGTTTACTTTAACTATATCGTATTAGCATGAATAGTTAAATTAATTGGTTTTATACCCATAATAGCGCTTGTATGCATAGATATTGACGTCTTTGCCAACACTATTAGCATGTTACTAATATTCACATTAACTTATTTGTAATTTCTTGAATAGTTAAATTGAGAGATTTTATACCTACAATAAAACCTATATGCACGGATATTAAAATCGCTGCCTGCGATCTTTGCTTGCTATTAATGTTTACGTAATCTTATGTGTATCTTAAATAGTAAAATTAAGAATTTTAACACCTACAATTGCACTTTTATGCACGAATTTTAACATCGTTGCCTGCACTATTGGCTTGTTACTAATGTTTACTTTAACTATTGTGTATTTGCTTGAATGGTTAAATTAATTGGTTTGATACCCATAATAGCACTTATATGCATTGACATTGATATCTTTGCCAACACTACTAACATGATAATAATGTCTCTTTTGACTTATTTGTATTTTCTTGTAAAGTCAAATTAAGACTTTTTACACCTAAAATAACACTTTTATGCACGAATATTTACATCGTTGCCTGCACTATTTGGTTGTTACTAATGTTTACTTTAACTACGTTGTATTTGCTTGAATGGTTAAATTAATTGGTTTTATACCCATAATAGCACTTTTTTGCATGGATAATAACATCTTTGCCAACACTGCTAGCTTGTTACTAATGTTTACATAAACTGATTTGTATTTTTTTGAATAGTTAAATTGAGAGATTTTATACCTACAATAAATTTATTATATACGGAAATTAACATCGCTGCCTGAATTATTTGGCTTCCTTATGCACGGATATTAACATGGCTGCCTGCTTTATTTGCTTGTTATCAATGTTTACTTTAGCTATGTTGTATTAGCTTGAATGGTTAAATTAATTGGTTTTTTTACCCATAATAGCACTTGTATAAACATCTTTGCCAACACAATTAGCATTTTACTAATGCTTCTTTGACTTATTGTATTTTCTTGAATAGTTATATTAAGAGATTTTATAGCTACAATAAAACCTATATGCACGGATATTAAAATCGCTGCCTGCACTATTTGCTTGTTATTAATGTTTACCTAATCTTATTTGTATTTTCTTGAATAGTTAAATTAAGAATTTTTACACCTACAATAGCACTTTTACACCTACCATTTCACAAATGCACAAATATTAACATCGTTGTCTGCACTATTTGCTTGTTACTAATGTATACTTTAGCTATGTTGTATTAGCTTGAATGGTTCAATTAATGAATTTTATACCCATAATAGCATTTGTATGCATGGATATTAACATCTTTGCCAACAAATTAACAAGTTACTAATGTCTTTTTGACATATTTGTATTTTCGTGAATAGTTAAATTGAGAGATTTTATACCTACAATAAACCATTATGCACGGATATTAACATCGTTGCCTGCACTATTTACTTGTTATTAATGTTTACTTTGACTTATTTGTATTTGCTTGAATAGCTAAATTAATGGATTGTATACCCATAATAGCACTTGTATGTATAGATATTAACATCTTTGCCTACACTATTTGCTTGTTATTAATGTTCACTTTATTTTTGTTGCATTAGCTTGAATGGTTTAATTACTGGATTTATACCCATAATAGCACTAGAATGCTTGAGTATCAACATCTCTGCCTACACTATTTGCTTGTTACTAATATTTACTTTAACTATGTTGTGTTATCTTCAATAGTTAAATTAATTGATTTTATAACCATATTAGCACTTGTATGCATGGATATTAACATCCTTGCTTACACTATTTGCATATTATGAATGTTTACTTTAACTTATTTGTTTTCTCTTGAATAGTTAAACTAAGACATTTTACACATACAATAGCACTTTTATGCACGTATATTAACATCGTTGCCTCCACTATTTGCTTGTTACTAATGTTTACTTTAACTATGTTGTATTATTTTCAAAAGTTAAATTAATTGATTTCATACCAGCAATGGCACTTGGATGCATGAGTATTGACATCTCTGCTTACACTATTTGCTTGTTGTTAATGTTTAGTTAATCTTATTTGTATTTTCTTGAATAGTTAAATCAAGAAATTTTTTACCTACAAATAATATTTTTATGCATGGATATTATAATCCCTGCCTGCAATATTTGCGTGTTTTTAATATTTACTTTAGCTATGTTGTATTAGCTTGAATGGTTAAATTAGTTGTTTTTTACCCATTATAGCACTTGTATGCATGGATATAAACATCTTTGCCAACACTATTAGCATTTTTTAATGTCTCTTTCACTTGTATGTATTTTCTTGAATAGTTAAATTAAGAGATATTATACCTACAATAAAACCTTTATGCGCGGATATTAAAATCGCTGCCTGCACTGTTTGCTTGTTATGAATGTTTACTTTAGCTATGTTGTATTAGCTTGAATGGTTAAATTAATGGATTTTTAACCCATAATAGCATTTGTATGCATGGATATTGACATCTTTGGCTACAATATTTCCTTGTTACTAATGTTTACTTTAACAATGTTGTATTAGCTTGAATAGTGAAATTAATTGATTTGATACCCATAATAGCAACTGTATGCATGGATATTAACATCTTTGCCTACACTATTTGCATGTTATTAATGTTTACTTTGATATATTTGTATTTGCTTGAATTGTTAAATTAGGAGATTATATACCTACAATAGCAATTTTATGCACGGATATAAACATCCTTGCCTGAACTATTTGCTTGTTACTAATATTTACTTTAACTATGTTGTGTAATTTTTAATAGTTACATTAATTGATTTTATACACATAATAGCACTTTTATATATAGATATTAACATCTTTGTCTACACTATTTGCATGTAATTAACATTTACCTTAACTTATTTGTATTTTCTTGAATAGGTAAATTAAAAATTTTTACACCTACAATAGCACTTATATGCACGAATATTAACATCGTTGCCTGCACTATTTGCTTGTTATTAATGTTTACTTTGACTTATTTGTATTTGCTTTAATAGTTAAATTAATGGATTGTATACCCATAATAGCACTTGTATGTATAGATATGAACTTCTTTGGCTACACTATTTGCTTGTTATTAATGATCACTTTATTTTTGTTGCATTAGCTTGAATGGTTTAATTACTGGATATATACCCATAATAGCACTTGCATGCATGAGTATCAACATCTCTGCCTACACTATTTGCTTGTTACTAATGTCTACTTTAACTATGGTTGTGTTATCTTCAATAGTTAAGTTCATTGATTTTATAACCATATTAGCACTTGTATGCATGGATATTAACATCCTTTCCTACACTATTTGCATATTATTAATGTTTACTTTAACTTATTTGTTTCCTCTTGAATAGTTAAATTAAGACATTTTACACATACAAAAAAGCACTTTTATGCACGTATATTAACATCGTTGCCTCAACTATTTGCTTGTTACTAATGTTTACTTTAACTATGTTTTATTATTTTCAAAAGTTTAATTAATTGATTTCATACCAATAATGGCACTTAAATGCATGAGTATTGACATCTCTGCTTACACTATTTGCTTTTTACTAATGTCTCTTTGACTTATTTGTATTTTCTTGAATAGTTAAATTAAGAGATTTTATACCTACAATAAAACCTTTATGCACGTATATTAACATCGTAGCCTCCACTATTTGCTTGTTACTAATGTTTACTTTAACTATGTTCTATTATTTTCAAAAGTTAAATTAATTGATTTCATACCAATAATGGCACTTGGATGCATGAGTTTTGACATCTCTGCTTACACTATTTGCTTTTTACTAATATTTACTTCAACTATCTTGTATTAAATTGAATAGTTAAATTAGTTGATTTTATACCCATTATAGCATTTGTTTGCATGGATATTAACATCTTTGCGAACACCATTATCATTTTACTAATGTCTCTTTGACTTATTTGTATTTTCTTGAATAGTTAAATTAAGAGATTTTATACCTACAATAAAACCTTTATGCTTGGATATTAAAATCGCTGCCTACACTATTTACTTGTTGTTCATGTTTACTTAATCTTATTTGTATTTTCTTGAATATATAAATTAAGAAATTTTTTACCTACAAATAAAACCTTTATGCATGGATATTATAATCGCTGCCTGCACTATTTGCGTGTTTTTAATATTTACTTTAGCTATGTTGTATTAGCTTGAATGGTTAAATTAGCTGTTTTTATACCCATTACAGCACTTGTATGCATGGATATTAACATCTTTGCCAACACTATTAGCATTTTACTAATGTCTCTTTGACTTATTTGTGTTTTCTTGAATAGTTAAATTGAGAGATTTTATACCTACAATAAAACCATTATGCACGGATATTAACATCGCTGCCTGCATTATTTGCTTGTTTTTAATGTTTACTTTAGCTATGTTGTATTAGCTTCAATGGTTAAATTAATGGATCTGATACCCATTTTAGCACTTGCATGCATGAGTATTGACATCTCTGCCTACACTATTTCCTTTTTACAAATATTTACTTCAACTATGTTGTATTAAATTGAATAGTTAAATTAGTTGATTTTATACCCATTACAGCATTTGTTTGCATGGATATTAACATCTTTGAAAAGACCATTAGCATTTTACTAATGTCTCTTTGACTTATTTGTATGTTCTTGAATAGTTAAATTAAGAGATTTTATACCTACAATAAAACCTTTATGCACGGATATTAAAATCACTGCCTAGACCATTTGCTTCTTGTTAATGTTTACTTTTTCTTATTTGTATTTTCTTGAATAGTTAAATTGAGAGATTTTGTACCTGCAATAAAACCATTATGCACAAATATTATCATCGCTGCCTGCATTATTTACTTGTTATTAATGTTTACTTTAGCTATGTTGTATTAGCTTGAATGGTTAAATTGATGGATTTTTTACCCATAATAGCGTTTGCATGCATGGACATTGACATCTTTGCCTACAATATTTCCTTGTTACTAATGTTTACTTTAACTATGTTGTATTATTTTGAATAGTTAAATTAATTGCTTTAATGACCATAATAGTACTTATATGCATGGATATTAACATCTTTGCTTACACTATTTGTATGTTTTCAATGTTTACTTTAACCTATTTGTATTTTCTTATAAAGTCAAATTAAGACATCTTGCACCTACAGTAGCACTTTTATGCACGAATATCAACATCGCTGCCTGCACTATTTGCTTGTTACTAATGTTTACTTTAATTATGTTGTATTATTTTGAATAGTTTAATTTAGAACTTCTACACCTACAATAGCACTTTTATGCACAAAAATTAGCATAGTTACCTGCACCATTTGCTTGTTACTAATGTTTACTTTAACTATGTTGTAATAGCTTGAATAGTTAAATTGATTGATTTTATACCCATAATAGCACTTGTATGCATGGATATAAACATCTTTGCCAACACTATTAGCATTTTCTAATGTCTCTTTGACTTATTTGTATTTTCTTGAATAGTTAAATTAAGAGATATTATACATACAATAAAACCTTTATGCGCGGATATTAAAATCGCTGCCTGCACTATTTGCTTGTTATTAATGTTTACTTAATCTTATTTGTATTTTCTTGAATAGTTAAATTAAGAATTTTTACACCTACAATAGTACTTTTATGCACGAATATTAACATCTTTGCCTACACTATTTGCATGTTATTAATGTTTACTTTAACTATTTTGTATTATTTTGAATAGTTAAATTAATTGATTTTATATCCATAATAGCACTTGTATGCATGGATATAAACATCTTTGCCAACACTATTAGCAAATTCTAATGTCTCTTTGACTTATTTGTATTTTCTTGAATAGTAAAACTAATAGATTTTATACCTACAATAAAACCTATATGCACGGATATTAAAATCGCTGCCTGCACTGTTTGCATGTTAATAATGTTTACTTTAACTTATTTGTATTTTCTCGAATAGTTGAATTAAGAGATTTTATACCTATAATAAAACCTTTATGTACGGATTTTAACATCGCTGCTTGCACAATTGTTTTCTTATTAATGCTTACTTTAGCTATGTTTTATTTTCTTGAATAGCTAAATTTAGAATTTTTAAACCCAAAAATAGCACTTTTATGCACGAAAATTAGCATCGTTCCGTGCACTATTTCCTTGTTACTAATGTTTACTTTAACTATGTTATAATAGCTTGAATGGTTAATTTAATTGATTTTATACCCATAATAGCACTTGTATATGTAGATATTAACATCATTGCATACACTATTTGCATGTTATTGAAGTTTACATTAACTTCTTTGTATTGTCTTGAATAGTTAAATTAAGAAATTTTTTACATACAAATAAAACCTTTATGCATGGACATTATAATCGTTGCTTGCACTATTTGCGTGTTATTAATGTTTATTTTAGCTATGTTGTATTAGTTTGAATGGTTAAATTAGTTGATTTTATACCCATAAGAGTACTTGTATGCATGGATATTGACATCGTTGCCTACACTATTTGCATGTTAATGATGTTTACTTTAACTTATTTGTATTTTCTTGAATAGTCAAATTAAGACATTTTACACCTACAATAGCACTTTTATGCACGTATATTAACATCGTTGCCTCCACTATTTGCTTGTTACTAATATTTACTTTAACTATGTTGTATTAGCTAGACTGGTTAAATTAATTGGTTTTATACCCATAATAGCACTTGTATGCATGGATATTAACATCTTTGCCAACACTATTAGCATGTTGCTAATGTTTACATTAACGTATTTGTATTTGCTTGAATAGTCAAATTGAGAGATTTTATACCTACAATAAAACACTTATGCACGGATATTAACATCGCTGACTGCATTACTTGCTTGTTATTAATGTTTACTTTAGCTACGTTGTTTTAGCTTGAATTGTTAAATTAATGGATTTTTTACCCATAATAGCATATGTATGCATGGATATAAACATCTTTGCCTACACTATTAGCATTTTACTAATGTTTCTTTGACTTATTTGTATTTTCTTGAATAGTTAAAGTAAGAGATTTTATACCTACAGTAAAACCTTTATGCATGGATATTAATATCGCTGCCGGCACTGTTTGCTTCTTATTAATGTTTTATTAATCTTATTTGTATTTTCTTGAATAGTTAAATTAAGAATTTTTAGACCTAAAACAGCACTTTTATGCACGAAAATTAGCATCGTTCCCTGCGCTATTTGCTTGTAACTAATGTTTACTTTAACTATGTTGTTTTAGCTTGAATGGTTAAATTATTTGGTGTTATACTCATAATAGCACTTGTATGCATGCATATAAACATCTTTGTCAATTCTATTTGCATGTTAATAATGTTTATTTTAACTTATTTGTATTTTCTTGAATAGTTCAATTAAGAAACTTTACACATACAATAGCACTTTTATGCACGAATATTAAAATTGTTGCCTGCACTATTTGCTTGTTAATAATGTTTACTTTAACTATGTTGTATTAGCTTGGATTGTTCAATTAAATGGTTTTATACCCATAATAGCACTTGTATGCATAGATATTGACATCTTTGTCAACACTATTTGCATGTTAATAATGTCTCCTATGACATATTTGTATTTTCTTGAATAGTTAAATTAATTGATTTTATGACCATAAGAGCACTTCTATGCATGGATATTGACATCTTTGCCTACACTATTTGCATGTTAATAAGGTTTACTTTAACTTATTTGTATTTTCTTGAATAGTCAAATTAAGACATTTTACACCTACAAAATTACTTTTATGCACGAATATTTACATTGATTCCTGCACAATTTGCTTGTTACTAATGTTTACTTAAACTATGTTGTATTATTTTGAATAGTTAAATTAATTGATTTTACACCAATAATAGCACTTGTATCTGTAGATATTAAAATCGCCGCCTGCACTATTTGCTTGTTATTAATGTTTACCTAATCTTATTTGTATTTTCTTGAATATTTAAAATAAGAAATTTTACACCTACAATAGCACTTTTACACCTGCCATTGCACAAATGCATAAAATATTAACATCGTTGTCTGCACTCTTTGCTTGTTACTAATGTTTACTTCAGCTATGTTGTATTAGCTTGAATGGTTACATTAATGAATTTTATACCCATAATAGCATTTGTATGCATGGATATTGACATATATTTGCCTACAATATTTCCTTGTTACTAATGTTTACTTTAACTATGTTGTATTATTTTGAATAGTTAAATTAATTGATTTTATACCCAGAATAGCACTTGTATGTGTAGATATTAACATCGTTGTCTGAACATTTTGCTTGTTACTAATATTTAGTTAATCTTATTTGTAATTTCTTAAATAGTCAAATTAAGAATTCTTACACCTACAATAGCACTTTTATTCACGAAAATTAACATCGTTGCCTGCACTAATAGTTAAATGGTTAAATTAATTGGTTTTATACCCATAATAGCACTTGTATGCATGGATATAAACATCTTTGTCATCACTATATGCATATTAATAATGTTTACATTAACTTATTTGTATTTTCTTGAATACTTAAATTGAGAGATTTATACCTACAATAAAACCTTTATGCTCGGATATTAACATCGCTGCCTAAATTATTCTCTTTTTATTAATATTTACTTTAGCTATCTTGTATTAGCTTGAATGGTTAAATTAATGGATTTTTTACCCATAATAGCACTTGTTTCCATGAGTATTAAAATCTCTCCTTAAACTACTTGCTTGTTACTAATGTTTACTTTAACTGTGTTGTATTAGGTTGAATGGTTAAATTAGTTGATCTTATAACCATAATAGTACTTGTATGCATGGATATTAACATCTCTGCCAACACTTTTAGCATGTTACTAATGTCTCTTTGACATATTTGTATTTTCTTGAATAGTTAAATTGAGAGATTTTATACCTACAATAAAACACTTATGCACGGATATTAACATCGCTGCCTGCATTATTTGCTTGTTATTAATGTTTACTTTAGCTATGTTGTATTAGCTTGAATGGTTAAATTAATGGATTTTATACCCATAATAGCATATGTATGCATGGATATAAACATCTTTGCCTACACTATTAGCATTTTACTAATGTTTCTTTGACTTATTTGTATTTTCTTGAATAGTTAAAGTAAGAGATTTTATACCTACAATAAAACCTTTATGCATGGATATTAATATCGCTGCCGGCACTGTTTGCTTCTTATTAATGTTTACTTTAGCTATGTTGTATTAGCTTGAATGGTTAAATTAATGGATTTTATACCCATAATAGCACTTGTTTGCATGAGTATTAACATCTCTCCTTAAACTATTTGCTTGTTACTAATGTTTACTTTAACTATGTTGTATTAGCTTGAATAGTTAAATTAATTGTTTTAATGACCATAATAGTACTTGTACGCATCGATATTAACATCTTTGCCTGCACTACTTGCTTCTTATTAATGTTTACTGTAGCTATATTGTATTTTTTTGAATAGTTAAATTTAGAATTTTTACACCTACAATAGCACTTTTATTCACGAAAATTAACATCGTTGCCTGCACTATTTGCTTGTTACTAATGTTTACTTTAACTATGTCGTATTAGCTTGAGTGGTTAAATTAATTGGTTTTATACCCATAATAGCACTTGTATGCATGGATATAAACATCTTTGTCAAGACTATATGCATATTAATAATGTTTACATGAACTTATTTGCATTTTCTTGAATACTTAAATTGAGAGATTTTATATCTACAATAAAACCCTTATGCACGGACATTAACATCGCTGCCTAAATTATTTTCTTTTTATTAATGTTTACTTAAGCTATGTTGTATTAGCTTGAATGGTTAAATTAATGGATTTTATACACATAATAGCACTTGCATGCATGGATATTGACATCTTTGCCTGCAATATTTCCTTGTTACTAATGTTTACTTTAACTATGTTGTAATATTTTGAATAGTTAAATTAATTGATTTTATACCCATAATAGCACTTGTATGTGTAGATATTAAGATCTTTGCCTATACAATTTCCATGTTACTACTGTTTACTTTAACTATGTTGTATTAGCTTGAATGGTTAAATTAATGGATTTTATACCCTTAATAGCACTTGCATGCATGATTATATACATCTCTGCCAACACTATTTGCTTGTTGCTAACGTATAATTTAACTATGTTGTGTTAGCTCAAATAGTTAAATTAATGGATTTTATACCCATAATAGAATTTGTATGCATAGATATTGACATCTTTGCCAACAATATTTCCTTGTTACTAATGTTTACATTACCTTATTTGTATTTTCTTGAATAGTTAAATTAAGAGATTTTATACCTACAATAAAACCTATATGCACGGATATTAAAATCGCTGCCTGCATTATTTGCTTGTTATTAATGTTTACTTTAGCTATGTTGTATTAGCTTGAATGGTTAAATTAATGGATTTTTTACCCATAATTGCATTTATATGCATGAATATTGACATCTTTGCCTACATTATTTCTTTGTTACTAATGTTTACTTATACTATGTTGTACTAGCTTGAATCGTTAAATTAATTGATTTGATACCCATAATAGCACTTGTATGCATGGATATAAACATCTTTGCCAACACTATTAGCAAACTCTAATGTCTCTTTGACTTATTTGTATTTTCTTGAATAGTAAAACTAATAGATTTTATACCTACAATAAAACCTATATGCACGGATATTAAAATCGCTGCCTGCACTGTTTGCTTGTTATTAATGTTTACTTAATCTTATATATATTTTCTTGAATGGTTAAATTAAGAATTTTTACACCTACAATAGCACTTGTATGCACGAATATTAACATCGTTGCCTGCACTATTGGCTTGTTACTAATGTTTACTTCAACTATGTTGTATTTGCTGGAATGGTTAAATTAATGAATTTTATACCCATAATAGCATTTGTATGAATGGATATTGACATCTTTGCCTACAATATTTCCTTGTTACTAATGTTTACTTTAACTATGTTGTATTTGCTTAAATGGTTAAATTAATGGATTTTATACCCATAATAGGATTTGTATGCATAGATATTGACATCTTTGCCTATAATATTTCCTTGTTATTAATGTTTACTTTAACTATGTTGTATTATTTTGAATAGTTAAATTAATTGCTTTAATAACCATAATAGTACTTGTATGCATGGATATTAACATGTTTGCCCACACTATTTGCATGTTATTAATGTTTGCTTTAACTTATTTGTATTTTCTTGAATAGTCAAATTAAGGTAGTAAACAACACTAAATTTCATCCAAATTTTTTTTGAAACCAAAATATTTTTTTCTGACTCTTCTAGACCTAAATCTATCGTAGATTACGATTTATTAAACATCTTATGGGTATCTTTACGTATTTAGATGATAATTGGCAATTTGAAGGGAGTGGTCATTTTCTGTTACCTTAACAACCGTTGCTATGGGGCTAGAAATGGTTTTCAGCACCCCCAAAGGCGCAAAAAGAATCAATAACACCCTGTGGTATGATCTGTTTATGGAAACCTATGTCCAGTCCCTAGATTTTGATTACCGTGTCCGCTAATTTGCATAAATTAGCATAATTCCAAGACAAAAAATTTCTGCATTGTTTTCAGATTCTATGTGCCTTGATGTATATTTGGATGAAGATTCATTGATGTAAACACTACTATTGAGAAGCAGTTTCACATCAAAAATTTTAACTGCTAAAGAAAATTTAGTGTTGTTTACCACCTTAAGACATTTTACACCTACAATAACAATTTTATGCACGAATATTAACATCGTTGCCTGCACTATTTGCTTATTACTAATGTTTACTTTAACTACGTTGTATTTGCTTGAATGGTTAAATTAATTGGTTTTATACCCATAATAGCACTTGTATGCATGGATATTAACATCTTTGCCCACATTTTTAGCATGTTACTAATGTCTCTTTGACATATTTGTATTTTCTTAAATAGTTAAATTAAGAATTTTTATACCTACAATAGCACTTTTATGCACAAATATAAACATCGTTCCCTGCACTATTTCCTTGTTACTAATGTTTACTTTAACTATGTTGTAATAGCTTGAATGGTTAATTTAATTGATTTTATACCCATAATAGCACTTGTATGTGTAGATGTTAGTGTATGTGTGTAGTATGTGTATGTGTATGTGTACATAACTGCTTACACTATTTGCATGTTATTGAAGTTTACATTAATTTATTTGTATTTTCTTGAATAGTTAAATTAAGAAATTTTTTACCTACAAATAATACCTTTATGCACGAATATTAAAATCGCTGGCTGCACTATTTGCTTGTTATTAATGTTTACATAATTTGTTTTTGTATTTTCTTGAATAGTTAAATTAAGACATTTTACACCTACAATAGCACTTTTATGCACGTATATTAACATCGTTGCCTCCACTATTTGCTTGTTACTAATGTTTACTTTAACTATGTTGTATAAGCTTGAATGGTTGAATTTATTGGTTTTATACCCATAATAGCACTTGTATGCATGGACATTAAGATCTTTGCCAACACTATTAGCATGTTATTAATGTTTACTTTAACTTATTTATGTTTTCTTCAATAGTTAAAATAAGAATTTTTACACTTACAAAGGCACCTATATGCACGAATATTAACATCTTTGCCAACACTATTAGCATGTTACTAATGTCTCTTTGACTTATTTGTATTTTCTGGAATAGTTAAATTAAGAGATTTTATACCTAGAATCGCACTTTTATGCACGAAAATCAACTTCGTTGCCTGCACTATTTGCTTGTTACTAATGTTTACGTTAACTATGTCGTATTAACTTGAATGGTAAATTTAATTGGTTTTATAATCATAATAGCACTTATATGCATGGACATTAAGATCTTTGCCAACACTATTAGCATGTTATTAATGTTTACTTTAACTTATTTATTTTTTCTTCAATAGTTAAAATAAGAATTTTTACACTTACAAAGGCACCTATATGCACGAATATTAACATCTTTGCCTACACTATTTGCATGTTACTAATGTTTACTTTAACTATGTTGTAATATTTTGAATAGTTAAATTAACTGATTTTATACCAATAATAGCACTTGTATGCATGGATATTAACATCTTTGCAAACACTACTAGCATGTTACTAATGTCTCCTTTGACTTATTTGTATTTTCTTGAATAGTTAAGTTGAGACATTTTATACCTACAATAAAACCCTTATGCACGGATATTAACATCTTTGACTACACTATTTGCATGTTATTAATGTTTACTTTAATTTATTTGTTTTTTCTTCAATAGTTAAATTAAGAATTTTTACACCTACAATGGCACTTATATGCACGAATATTAACATCGTTGCCTTCACTATTTGCCTGTTACTAATGTTTACTTTGACTTAATTGTATTTTCTTGAATAGTTAAATTAATTGATTTGATACCCATAATAGCACTTCCATCCATGAGTATTAACATTTCTGCTTACACTATTTGCTTGTTACTAATGTTTACTTTAACTATGTTGTATTAGCCTGAATAGTTAATTTAATGGATTTTTTACCCATAATAGCATTTGTATGCATGGATATTGACATCTTTGCCTGCAATATTTCCTTGTTACTAAAGTTTACTTAACTATGTTGTATTATTTTGAATAGTTAGTTTAATTGATTTTATGACCATAATAGTACTTGTTTGCATGGATATTAACATCTTTGCCTACCCTATTTAAATGTCATTAATGTTTACTTTAACTTATTTGTATTTTCTTGAATAGCACTAATTTCTTGTTACTAATGTTTACTTTTAATCATTTGTATTTTCTTAAATAGCTAGATTAAAAGATTTCATACCTACAATAGCACTTTTATGCACGAATATTGACATCGTTGCTTGTTACTAATATTTACATTAACTTATTTGTATTTTCTTAAATAGTTAAATTAAGACATTTTACAACTACAATATCACTTTTATCCACGAATATTAACATCGTTGCCTGCACTATTTGCTTGTTACTAATGTTTACTTTAACTATGTTCTATGTTGTATTATTTTGAATAGTTAAATTAATTGATTTTACACCCATAATAGCACTTCTATGTGTAGATATTAACATCTTCGCCTACACTATTCGCATGTTATTGATGTTTACATTAGCTTATCTGTATTTTCTTGAATAGTTAAATTAAGAAATTTTTTACATACCAATAAAACCTTTATGCATGGATATTAACATCACTGCCTGCACTATTTGCTTGTTATTAAGCTATGTTGTATTAGCTTAAATGGATAATTAATGGATTTCTTACCGATAATAGCACTTGCATGCATGGATATTAACATCTTTGCCAACACTATCATTATTAACACATTATTATTAGCATGATAATAATGTCTCTCTTTTGACTTATTTGTATTTTCTTTAATATTTAAATTGAGAGATTTTATACCTTTAATAAAACCCTTATGCATGGATATTAACATCGCTGCCTGCATTATTTGCTTGTTATTAATGTTCCATTTAGCTATGTTGTATTAGCTTGAATAGTTAGATTAATGGATATTATACCCATAATAGCACTTGTATGTATGGATATTAACATCTTTGCCTACACTATTTGCATGTTCTTAATGTTTACTTTAACTTATTTGTATTTTCTTGAATAGTCAAATTATGACACTTTACACCTACAATAACACTTTTATAAACGAATATTAACATCGTTGCCTGCACTTTTTCCTTGTTACTAATGTTTACTTTAACTATGTTGTATTATTTTGAATAGTTAAATTAATTGATTTTATACCCATCATACCACTTGTATGTGTAGATATTAACATCTTTGCCAACACTATTAGCATGTTACTAATGTCTCTTTGACTTATTTGTATTTTCTTGAATAGTTAAATTAAGAGATTTTATACCTAAAAATAAAGCCTTTATGCACGGATATTAACATCGTTGCCTGTACTATTTGCTTGTTACTAATGTTTACTTTAACTATGTTGTATTAGCTTGAATGGTTAAATTAATTGGTTTTATACCCATAATAGCACTTGTATGCATGGATATAAACATCTTTGTCAATACTCTATGGATATTAATAATGTTTACTTCAACTTATTCGTATTTTCTTGAATAGTTCAATTAAGAAATTTCACACTCACAATGGCACTTTTATGCACGAATATCAAAATCGTTGCCTGCACTAAATGCTTGTTAATAATGTTTACTTTCACTACGTTGTAATAATTGTAATAGTTAAATAAATTGGTTTTATAACCATAATAGCACTTATATGCATGGATATTAACATCTTTGCCTACATTATTTGCAAGTTTTTAATGTTTACTTTGACATATTTGTATTTGCTTGAACTATTAAATTAGGAGATCATATACCTACAACATCGTTGCCTGCACTATTTGCTTGTTACTAATGTTTACCTTAACTATGTTGCATTATTTTTAATAGTTAAATTATTTCATTTTATGCCCATAATAACACTTTTATGCATTGATATTAAGATCTTTGCCTACAGTATTTGCTTGTTCTTAATGTTTACTTTAACTTATTTGTATTTTCCTGAATAGTTAAAATAAGACATTTTACACCTACAGTAGCACTTGTATGCAGTGATATTAACATCTTTACCAACACTATTAGCATGTTACTAATGTCTCCTTTGACTTATTTATATTTTCTTGAATAGTTGAATTAAGAGATTTCATGCTTACATTAAAACCCTTATGCACGGATATTAACATCGCTGCCTACACTATTTTCTTTATATTATATTTTACTTTAGCTATGTTGTATTAGCTTGAATTGTTAAATTAATGGATTTTATGCCCACAATAACACTTGCATGAATGAGTATCAACATCTTTGCCTACAATATTTGCATGTTACTAATGTTTACTTTTACTATGTTGTATTAGCTTGAAGAGTTAAATTAATGGACTTTATACCTATAATAGCATAGATATTGACCCATAAATGCATGGATATTGACTTCTTTGCCTACAATATTTCCTTGTTGCTAATGTTTCCTTCAACTATGTTGTATTAGCTTGAATAGTTAAGTTAATGGATTTTATACTCATAATAGCACTTGTATGCATGGATATTAACATCTTTGCTTACACTATTTGCTTGTTATTAATGTTTACTTTAACTTATTTGTTTTTTCTTGAAAAGTTAGATTAAGAGATTAAAAACTTACAATAAAACCTTTATTTACGGATATTAACATCGCTGCTTGCACTCTTTGCTTGTTGTTAATGTTTACTTTAGCTATGTTGTATTAGCTTAAATGGTTAAATTATTGGTTTGTATACCAATAATAGCACTTGTATGCATGGATATTAACATCTTTGCCAACACTATTAGCATGTTACTAATGTCTCCTTTGACTTATTTGTATTTTCTTGAATAGTTCAATTGAGAGATTTTATACCTACAATAAAACCCTTATGCACGCATATTAACATCGTTGCTTGCACTATTTGCTTGTTACTAATGTTTACTTTGACTTAATTGTATTTTCTTGAATAGTTAAATTAAGAGATTTTATACCTACAATAAAACCTTTATGCACGGATATTAAAATCAATGCCTGCACTAGTTCCTTGTTATTAATGTTTACTTTAACTATGTTGTATTTGCGTGAATGGTTAAATTAATTGGTTTTATACCCAAAATAGCACTAGTATGCCTGGATATTAACATCTTTACGAACACTATTAGCATGTTACTAATGTCTCCTTTGACTTATTTGTATTTTCTTGAATAGTTAAATTGAGAGATTTTATACCTACAATAAAACCCTTATGCACGCATATTAACATCGTTGCTTGCACTATTTGCTTGTTACTAATGTTTACTTTGACTTAATTGTATTTTCTTGAATAGTTAAATTAAGAGATTTTATACCTATAATAAACCTTTATGCACGGATATTAAAATCAATGCCTGCACTAGTTCCTTGTTATTAATGTTTACTTTAACTATGTTGTATTAGCGTGAATGGTTAAATTAATTGGTTTTATACCCAAAATAGCACTAGTATGCATGGATATTAACATCTTTACCAACACTATTAGCATGTTACTAATGTCTCTTTGACTTTTTTGTATTTTCTTGAATAGTTAACATAAGAGATTTTATACCTACAATAAAACATTTATGCACGGATATTAATATCGCTGCCTGCACTATGTGCATGTTACTAATGTTTACTTTAACTATGTTGCAATACCTTTAATAGATAAATTAATGGATTTTATACCCATAATAGCACTTGTATGTATGGATATTAACATCTTTGCCTTTACTATTTGCTTGTTATTAATATTTACTTTACCTTATTTATATTTTCTTGAATGGTTAGATTAATTGATTTTATACCCAAAAAGCACTTTTATCCATGGGAATTAACATCTTTGCCTGCACCATTTGCATGTTACTAAGGTGTACTTTGACTTATTTGTATTTTGTCGAATAGTTAAAATAAGAGATTTTATACTTACAATAAAACCTTTATTTACGGATATTAACATCTTTGGCTGCACTCTTTGCTTCGAATTAATGTTTACTTTTGCTATGTTGTATTAGCTTGAATTGATAATTAATGGATTTTATACCCATAATAGCACTTGCATGCATGGATATTAACATCTTTGCCTACACTATTTGCATGTTTATTATTGTTTACTTTAACTTAGTTGTATTTTCTTGAATAGTTAAATTAAGACATTTTACACCTACAATAGCACTTTTATGCACGAATATCAACATCGTTGCCTGCACTATTTGCTTGTTACTAATGTTTACCTTAACTATGTTGTATTAACTTGAATGGTAAATTTAATTGGTTTTATAACCATAATAGCACTTATATGCATGGATATTAACATCTTTGCCTACGCTATTTGAATAATTTTAATGTTTACTTTGACATATTTGTATTTGCTTGAATTGTTAAATTAATTGATTTGATACCCATGATAGCACTTGCATGCATGAGTATTAACATCTTTGCCAACACTATTAGCATGTTACTAATGTCTCTTTGACTTATTTGTATTTTCTTGAATGGTTAAAGTAAGAGATTTCATGCCTACAATAGCAATTTAATGCACGAATATTAACGTCGTTGCCAGCAATTATTGCTTCTTACTAATGTTTACTTTAACTATCTTGTAATAGCCTAAATAATTAAATTAATGGATTTTTTACCCATAATAGCACTTCTATGTATGGATATTAACATCTTTGCCTACATTATTTGCTTGTTATTAATGTTTACTTTAACTTATTTTTATTTCCTTGAATCGTTAAAGCAAGAGATTTTATATGCACGAATATTAACATCGTTGCCTGCACTTTTTGCTTGTTATTAATGTTAACTTGTCTTATTTGTATTTGATTGAATAGTTAAACTAAGAGATTTTATACTTACAACAGCACATATGTGCACGAATATTAACATCTTTGCCTACACTATTTGCTTGCTACTAATGTTTACTTTAACTATGTTGTATTAGCTCGAATAGCTAAGTAATTAATTTTATACCAAAACTAGCACTTGTATGCATGGATTTTGACATCTTTGCCAACACTATTACCATGTTACTAATGTCTCCTTTGACTTATTTGTATTTTCTTGAATTGTTAAATTAAAAGATTTTATATCTTCAATAGCACTTTAATGCAAGGATATTAACATCATTGCCGGCACTTATTGCTTGTTATTAATGTTTTCTTTAACTAATTTGTATTTGCTTGAATGGTTAAATTAGGAGATTTTATACCCATAATAGCACTTGAATGCATGAGTATTAACATCTCTGCCTACACTATTTGCTTGTTACTAATGTTTACTTTAACTATGTTGTAATAGCTTGAATTGTTAAATCAAAGGAATGTTATACCTACAATAGCACTTTTAGGTACCGAAATCAACATCCTTGTCTACACTATTTGCTTGTTTCAAATGTTTACTTTGACTTATTTCTATTTACTTGAATGGTTAACTTAAAAGATTCTATACCCATGGTAGCACTCTTAGGGACAGATATTAACATCTTTGCCTACACTATTTGCATGATATTAATGTTTACTTTGACTTATTTGTATTTGCTTAAATCATTAAATTAAGGGATTTTATACTCATAATAGCACTTGTATGCACGGACATTAAAATCGTTGCCTGCACTATTTGCTTCTTACTAATGATTACTTTGACTATGTTGTAAAAGCCTGAATGGTTAAATTAATAGCATGTTACACCTACAATAGCAGTTTTATGGACCGCGATTAACATCTTTTCCTTCTTTGCATTGAAATTAATATCTTTTCCTACACTATTTGCTTGTTAGTATTGTTTACTTTAACTATGTTGAATTATCTTGAGTTGTTAAATTAAGAAACATTATACCCAAAATAACACTCGTAGGGATGAATATTAACATTTTTGCCTACACTATTTGCTTGTTACTAATGTTTACTATAACTATGTGGTATTTACTTGAATGCATGAATTCATAGAATGTTATACCTACAATAGCACTTTTATGCACCGAACTCAACACTTTGCCTACACTGATTGCTTATTAGTAATGTTAACTTTAAATATGTTGTATTAGATTGACTGGTTAAATTAATGGAATGTTATATCCATAATAGCACTTAAAGGGACAGATTTTAACATATTTGCTCACGCTATTTGCATGTTATTAATGTTTACTTTAACTTTGAGGTTTTATCTTGAATGGTTGGTTTAAGTCACTTTATACCCATAATACCTTCAAAAAGAGAGATATTAACATCTTTGCCCTACACTTTTTGCATGTTACTAATGTATACTTTAACTTCGAGGTATTATCTTGAATGGCTGATATTTTTAAACACAAAATAGCACTCATAGGGACAAATATTGACATCTTTGCCTACACTTTTTGATTGTTAATTATGTTTTCTTTAGCTACGTTGTATTAGCTTGAATGGCAAAGTTGATGAATTTTATACCCATAATAGCACTTGCATGCATGAATATTAACATCTTTGCCTACAGTATTTGCATGTTACTAATGTTTATTTTGACTTATTTGTATTTCCTTGAATTATTAAAGTAAGAGATTTTATAACTGCAATAGCACTTTTATGCACGAATATTAACATCGCTGCCTACACTATTTGCTTGTTACTTATGTTTAGATGAACTAATTGCATTAGCTTGAATGGTTAAATTAAGAGATTTCTTACCAACAATAGCACTTGAATGCACGGATACTAACATCGTTGCCTATCTCTTTTCTTGTTACTAATGTTTCTTTTACTTTGTCGTATTTGCTTGAATGGTTAAATCAAAGGAATGTTATACCCATAATAGCACTTGCATGCATGGATATTAACATTTTTGCCTACAGTATTTGTATGTTACTAATGTTTACTTTGACTTATTTGTATTTGCTTGAATGGTTAAATTAAGAGATTTTATACCTAAAATAGCACTTTTATGCACGGTTACTAACATCGTTGTCTACACTATTTGCTTGTTACTATTGTTTACATTAGCTATGTTGTATTAGCTTGAATTGTTAAATTAATGTCTTTTATACCAATAATAGCACTTGTATGCACGGATATTAACATCCTGCCTACACGTTTTGCATGTTATTAATGTTTACTTTAACTTTGAGTTATTATCTTGAATGGTTGAATTAACAGATATTATACCCATACTAGCACTCATAGAGACAGATATTAACATATTTGCTTACACTATTTGCACGTTACTAATGTTTACTTTAACTTTAAGGTATTATCTTGAATGGTTCAATAACTGATTTTATAGCCATAATAGCACTCATAGGGACAGATATTAACAGTTTTGCCTACACTATTTGCTTTTTAGTAATGTTTACTTTAACTATGTTGTATTAGCTTGAATCGTTAACTTAATGGATTTCTGACTCATAATAGCACTTGCATGCACAGATAGTAATATCTTTGCCTACACTTTTTGCATGTTACCATGTATACTTTGACTTTTTGTATTTGCTTGAATGGTTAAATTAAAGGAAATTTATACCTACCATAGCAGTTTTATGAACCGAAATCAATCTCTTTATCACACTATTTTCTTGTTACTAATGTTTACTTCAACTATGTTGTATTAGCTTGCATGGTTGTGTTTATTGATTTTATACCAATAATAGCACTCGTAAGGATGGATATTAACATTTTGTCTACACCATTTGCTTGTTACTAATGTTTTCTATAACTATGTGGTATTTACATGCATGCATGAGTTAATAGAATGTCAAACCTACAATAGCACTTTTATGCACCGAAATCAACAACTTTGCCTACACTATTTGCTTCTTAGTAATGTTAACTTTAACTAGGTTGTACTAGCTTGAATGGTTAAACTAATGGATTTTAAACCCATAATAGCACTTTTGTGCACTGATAATAACATCGTTGCCTACACTATTTGCTTGTTACTAATGTTTACTTTAACTATGTTGCATTTGCTTGAATGGTTAAATTAAAGGAAAGTTATACCTAAAATAGCACTTTTATGCACCGAAATCAACACTTTTGCCTAACCTTTTTGCTTGTTAGTAATGTTCACTTTAACTATGTTGTATTAGCTTGAATGGTTAAGTTAAGAGATTTTATGGCTACAATTGCACTTTTATGCAAGGATAATAAAATCTTTGCTTACACTTTTTGCATGTTACTAATGTTTACTTTAACATTGAGGTATTATTTTGAATGTTTGAATTAACATATTTTATACCAAAAGTAGCACTCATAGGGACCGATATTAAGATCTTTGCCTAGACATTTTGCATGAAACTAATGTTTACTTAAACTAAGTTGTATTAGCTTGAATGGTTTTATTAAAGGAATGTTATACCTACAAGAGCACCTTTATGCAAGAATATTAACTTTGTTGCCTACGCTGTTTGCTTGTTAGTAATGTTTATTTTAACTTTGAGGTATTAATTAGAATGGTTGAATTAACAGATTTTATACCCATAATAGTACTGATAGGGACAGATATTAACATGGTTGCCTACACTATTTGCTTGTAATTAATGTTTACTTTAAATATCTTGTATTATTTTGAATAGTTAAATTAACTGATTTTATACCCATAATAGCACTTGTATTTGTAGATATTTACATCATTGCCTACACTATTTAAATGTTATTGAATATTACATTAACTTATTTGTATTTTCTTGAATAGTTAAATTAAGAAATTTTTTACCTACAAATAAAACCTTTATGTACGGATATCATAATCGCTACCTGCACTATTTGCGTGTTATTAATGTTTATTTTAGCTATGTTGTATTAGCTTGAATGGTTGCATTGGTTGATTTTATACCCATAATTACGCTTTTATGCATGGATATTAACATCTTTGCCCTTTTTTTTAGCATGTTACTAATGTTTCTTTGACTTATTTGTATTCTCTTGAATAATCAAATTAAGAGATTTTATACCTACAATAAAACCTCTATACACGTATATTTAAATCGCTGCTTGCACTATTTGATTGTTATTAATGTTTACTTAATCTTATTTGTATTTTCTTGATTAGTTAAATTAAGAATTTTTACACATACAATAGCTCTTTTATGCACGAGTTTTAACATCGTTACCTGCACTATTTGCTTGTTACTAATGTTTACTTCAACTATGTTGTATTTGCTTAAATGGTTAAAATCAATTGGTTTTATACCCATAATAGTACTTGTATCCATGGATATTAACATCTTTGCCAACACAATTAGCATGTTATCAATGTTTATAATCATTTATTTGTATTTTCTTGAATAGTTAAATATAGAGATTATAGCTACAACAAAACCCTTATGCACCGATATTAACATCGCTGTTTGCATTATTTGCTTGTTATTAATGTTTACATTCGTTATGTTGTATCAGCTTGAATTGTTAAATTAATTTGATTTTATACCTATAATAGCACTTGCATGCATGAATATAAACATCTCTGCTTACACTATTTTCTTGTTACTAATGTTTACTTTAACTGATTTATATTTTTTTGAATAATTGAATCAAAAAAGTTTTATACCTACAATAGCACTTTGAAGCACGAATATTAACATCGTTGTCTTCACTTTTTGCTTGTTATTAATGTTAACTTGTCTTATTTGTTATTGCTTGAATAGTTAAACTAAGAGATTTTATAGTTACAACAGCACTTTTAAGCACGAATATTAACATTGTTGCCTACACTATTTGCTTGTTACTAATGTTTACTTTAACTATTTGTATTAGCTTGAATTGTTCAATTAATTGATTTTGTACCCATAATGGCATTTGTATGCATGGATATTAACATCTTTGCCAACACTTTTTGCATGTTACTAATGTCTCTTTTGACTTATTTGTATTTTCTTTAATGGTCAATGTAAGGGGTTTGTTTACCTACAATTGCAATTTTATGCACAAATATTAACATCCTTGCCTACAATATTTGCTTGTTACTAATGTTTACTTTAACTATGTTGTAATACCTTGAATAGATAAATTAATGGATTTTGTACCCATAGTTGCACTTTTATGTATGGATATTAACATCTTTGCCTACACTGTTTGCTTGTTATTAATGTTTACTTTAACTTTTTTGTATTTGCTTGAATAGTTAAAATAATGGATTGTATACCCGTAATAGCACTTGTATGCATGGATATTGACATCTTTGCCAACACTATTACCATGTTACTAATGTCTCCTTTGACATATTTGTATTTTCTTTGAATGGTTAATTTAAGAGATTTTATACCTACAATAGCAATTTTATGCACGGATATTAACATCCTTGCCTACAATATTTGCTTATTACTTTTGTTTGCTTTAACTATGTTGTAATACCTTAAATAGATGAATTAATGGATTTTATTCCCATAATAGCACTTCCATGCATGAGTATTAACATCTCTGCCTACGCTATTTGCTTGTTACTAATGTTTACTTTAACTATGTTGTAATACTTTGAATAGTTAAATAAAGAGATTTTATACCTACAATAAAAGGTTTATGCACGGATATAAACATCTTTGCCAACACTATTTGCATGTTATTAATGTTTACTTTAACTATGTTGTATTAGCTTGGATGGTTAAATCAATTGATTTTGTACCCATAATAGCATTTGTAGGCATGGATATTGACATCTTTGCTTACAATATTTCCTTGTTACAAATGTTTACTTTAACTATGTTGTATTATTTTGAATAGTTAAATTAATTGATTTTATGACCATAATAGCACTTGTATGCATGGATATTAACATCTTTGCCTACACTATTTAAATGTTATTAATTTTTCCTTTAACTAATTTGTATCTTCTTAAATAGTTAAATTAAGAGATTTTATACCTTTAATAAAACCCTTATGCGCGGATATTAACATCGCTGCCTGCATTATTTGCTTGTTATTAATGTTCACTTTAGCTATGTTGTATTAGCGTGAATAGTTAGATTAATGGATATTATACCCATAATAGCACTTGTATGCATGGATATTAACATCTTTGCCTACACTATTTGCATGTTTTTAATGTTTACTTTAACTTATTTGTATTTTCTTGAATAGTCAAATTAAGACATTTTACACCTACAATAACACTTTGATGAACGAATATTAACACCGTTGCCTGCACTATTTTCTTGTTACTAATGTTTACTTTAACTGTGTTGTATGACTTTGAATAGTTAATTTAATTGATTTTATATCCATCATACCACTTGTATGTCTAGATATTAACATCATTGCCTTCACTATTTGCATGTTATTGAAGCTTACATTAACTTATTTGTATTTTCTTGAATAGTTGAATTAAGAAATTTTTTACCTACATATAACACCTCTCTGCACGGATATTATAATCGCTGCCTGCACTATTTGCGTATTATTAATGTTTTTTTTAGCTATGTTGTATTAGTTTAAATGGGTAAATTAGTTGATTTTATACCCATAATAGCACTCGTATGCATGGATATTAACATCTTTCTCAACACTATTAGCATGTTACTAATGTCTCTTTGACTTATTCGTATTTTCTTGAATAGTTAAATTAAGAGATTTTATACCTACAATAAAACCCTTATGCACGGATATTAACATCGCTGCCTGTATTATTTGCTTGTTATTAATGTTTACTTTAAGTATGTTGTATTACCTTGAATAGTTAAATTAATTTATTTTATACCCATAGTAGCACTTGTATGCATGGATACTAACATCTTTGCCAACACCATTTGCATGATAATAATGTCTCTCTTTTTACTTACTTGTATTTTCTTGAATATTTAAATTGAGAGATTTTATACCTTTGATAAAACCCTTATGCATGGATATTAACATCTTTGCCTACAATATATGCTTGTTATCTATGTTTACTTTAACTATGTTGTATTAGCTTGGATGGTTAAATCAATTGATTTTGTACCCATAATAGCATTTGTAGGCATGGATATTGACATCTTTGCTTACAATATTTCCTTGTTACAAATGTTTACTTTAACTATGTTGCATTATTTTGAATAGTTAAATTAATTGATTTTATGACCATAATAGCACTTGTATGCATGGATATTAACATCTTTGCCTACACTATTTAAATGTTATTAATTTTTCCTTTAACTAATTTGTATCTTCTTAAATAGTTAAATTAAGAGATTTTATACCTTTAATAAAACCCTTATGCGCGGATATTAACATCGCTGCCTGCATTATTTGCTTGTTATTAATGTTCACTTTAGCTATGTTGTATTAGCGTGAATAGTTAGATTAATGGATATTATACCCATAATAGCACTTGTATGCATGGATATTAACATCTTTGCCTACACTATTTGCATGTTTTTAATGTTTACTTTAACTTATTTGTATTTTCTTGAATAGTCAAATTAAGACATTTTACACCTACAATAACACTTTGATGAACGAATATTAACACCGTTGCCTGCACTATTTTCTTGTTACTAATGTTTACTTTAACTGTGTTGTATGACTTTGAATAGTTAATTTAATTGATTTTATATCCATCATACCACTTGTATGTCTAGATATTAACATCATTGCCTTCACTATTTGCATGTTATTGAAGCTTACATTAACTTATTTGTATTTTCTTGAATAGTTGAATTAAGAAATTTTTTACCTACATATAACACCTCTCTGCACGGATATTATAATCGCTGCCTGCACTATTTGCGTATTATTAATGTTTTTTTTAGCTATGTTGTATTAGTTTAAATGGGTAAATTAGTTGATTTTATACCCATAATAGCACTCGTATGCATGGACATCTTTCCCAACACTATTAGCATGTTACTAATGTCTCTTTGACTTATTCGTATTTTCTTGAATAGTTAAATTAAGAGATTTTATACCTACAATAAAACCCTTATGCACGGATATTAACATCGCTGCCTGTATTATTTGCTTGTTATTAATGTTTACTTTAAGTATGTTGTATTACCTTGAATAGTTAAATTAATTTATTTTATACCCATAGTAGCACTTGTATGCATGGATACTAACATCTTTGCCAACACCATTAGCATGATAATAATGTCTCTCTTTTTACTTACTTGTATTTTCTTGAATATTTAAATTGAGAGATTTTATACCTTTGATAAAACCCTTATGCATGGATATTAACATCTTTGCCTACAATATATGCTTGTTATCTATGTTTACTTTAACTATGTTGTATTAGCTTGGATGGTTAAATCAATTGATTTTGTACCCATAATAGCATTTGTAGGCATGGATATTGACATCTTTGCTTACAATATTTCCTTGTTACAAATGTTTACTTTAACTATGTTGCATTATTTTGAATAGTTAAATTAATTGATTTTATGACCATAATAGCACTTGTATGCATGGATATTAACATCTTTGCCTACACTATTTAAATGTTATTAATTTTTCCTTTAACTAATTTGTATCTTCTTAAATAGTTAAATTAAGAGATTTTATACCTTTAATAAAACCCTTATGCACGGATATTAACATCGCTGCCTGCATTATTTGCTTGTTATTAATGTTCACTTTAGCTATGTTGTATTAGCTTGAATATAAATTGAAGTTAGATTAATGGATATTATACCCATAATAGCACTTGTATGCATGGATATTAACATCTTTGCCTACACTATTTAAATGTTATTAATGTTTCCTTTACCTTATTTGTATCTTCTTAAATAGTTAAATTAAGACATTTTACAACTACAATAGCACTTTTATGCACTAATATTAACATCGTTACCTGCACTATTGGCTTGTTACTAATGTTTAATTTAACTATGTTGTATTATTTTGAATAGTAAAATTAATTGATTTTATATCCATCATACCACTTGTATGTGTAGATATTAACATCAGTGCCTTCACTATTTGCATGTTATTGAAGTTTACATTAACTTATTTGTATTTTCTTGAATAGTTAAATTAAGAAATTTTTTACCTACAAATAACAACTTTATGCACGGATATTATAATCGCTGCCTGTTTTATTTGCGTATTATTAATGTTTACTTTAAGTATGTTGTATTACCTTAAATAGTTAAATTAATTTATTTTATACCCATAATAGGACTTGTATGCATGGATACTAACATCTTTGCCAACACCATTAGCATGATAATAATGTCTCTCTTTTTACTTACTTGTATTTTCTTGAATATTTAAATTGAAAGATTTTATACCCTTGATAAAACCCTTATGCACGGATATTAACAACCCTTCCTGCATTATTTGCTTGTTATTAATGTTTACTTTAGCTATGTTGTATTAGCTTGAATAGTTAAATTAATGGATTTTATACCCATAATAGCACTTGTATGCATGAGTATTAACATCTTTACCTACACTATTTGCTTGTTTCTAATGTTTATTTTAACTTATTTGGTTTCTCTTCAATAAATCAATTAAGAAATGTTACACCTGCAATAGCACTTTTATGAACGAGTATTAACGTCGTTTCTTGCACGTTTTGCTTGTTACTAATGTTTACTTTGACTTATTTGTATTTTCTTGAATAGTTACATTAAGAGAATCTATACCTACAATAAAACCTTTAAGCACGGATATTATCATCGCTGCCTGCACTATTTGCTTTTGATTAATTTGTATTAGCTTTAGCTATGTTGTATTAGCTTCAATGGTTAAATTAATGGATTTTATACCCATAATAGCGTTTGTATGCATGGATATTAACATGTTTGCCTACATTATTTGCTTGTTACTAATGTTTACTTCAGCTTATTGTATTAGTTTTAATGGTTAAATTAATTGATTTTATACCCAAAATAGCAATTTTATGTATGGATATTAACATCTTTACTAACACTATTATCATGTTACTAATATCTCCCTTGACTTACTTGTATTTTCTTGAATTGTTAAATTAAAAGATTTTATATCTACAATAGCACTTTAATGCACGGATATTAACGTCGTTGCCGGCACTTATTGCTTGTTATTAATGTTTACTTTGACTAATTTGTTATTGCTTGAATGGTTAAATTAGGAGATTTTTCACCCATGATAGCACTTCAATGCATGAGTAGTAACATCTCTGCCTACACTTTTTGATTGTTAATTATGTTTACTTTAGCTATGTTGTATTAGCTTGAATGGCTAAATTAATGGATTTTATACCCATAATAGCATTTGTAGGCATGGATATTGACATCTTTGCCTACAATATTTCCTTGTAACAAATGTTTACTTTAACTATGTTGTATTATTTTGAATAGTTCAATTAATTGATTTTATGACCATAATAGCACTTGTATGTGTAGATACATCATTATCATTATAACTATTTGCATGTTATTAAAGTTTACATTAACTTATTTTTATTTTCTTGAATAGTTAAATTAAGAAATTTTTACCTACATTTTAAACCTTTATGGACGGATATTATAATCGCTGCCTCCACTATTTTCGTGCTATTAATGTTTGCTTTAACTATGTTGTATTAGCTTGAATGGTTAAATTAATTTGATTTATACCCATAATAGCACTTGTATGCATGGATATTAACATCTTTACCAACACTATGAGCATGTTACTAATGTTTACATTAACTTATTTGTATTTTCTTGAATAGTTAAACTGAGAGCTTTTATACCTACAATAAAACCCTTATGCACGGATATTAACATCGCTGCCTGCATTATTTGCTTGTTATTAATGTTTATTTTAGCTATGTTGCATTTGCTTGAATGGTTAAATTAAAGGAAAGTTATACCTATAATAGCACTTTTATGCACCGAAATCAACACTTTTGCCTAACCTTTTTGCTTGTTAGTAATGTTCACTTTAACTATGTTGTATTAGCTTGAATGGTTAAATTAAGGAGATTTTTTGCGAACAATAGCACTTGTTTGCACGGATATTAACATCTTTGCCTACACTTTTTGAATGTTACTAATATTTACTTTGACTTTTTTGCATTTGCTTGAATTGTTAAATTAAGAGATTTTATGGCTACAATTGCACTTTTATGCACGGATAATAAAATCTTTGCTTACACTTTTTGCATGTTACTAATGTTTACTTTAACATTGAGGTATTATTTTGAATGTTTGAATTAACATATTTTATCCCAAAAGTAGCACTCATAGGGACCGATATTAAGATCTTTGCCTACACTATGTGCTTGTTAGTAATATTTACTTTAACTTTGTTGTATTCGCTTCAACGGTTAATTTAATGGATTTTTTACCAATATGAGTACTTGCAAGCAAGGATATTAAGATCTTTGCCTAGACATTTTGCATGAAACTAATGTTTACTTAAACTAAGTTGTATTAGCTTGAATGGTTTTATTAAAGGAATGTTATACCTACAAGAGCACCTTTATGCAAGGATATTAACTTTGTTGCCTACGCTGTTTGCTTGTTAGTAATGTTTATTTTAACTTTGAGGTATTAATTAGAATGGTTGAATTAACAGATTTTATACCCATAATAGTACTGATAGGGACAGATATTAACATGGTTGCCTACACTATTTGCTTGTAATTAATGTTTACTTTAAATGTGTTGTATTATTTTGAATAGTTAAATTAACTGATTTTATACCCATAATAGCACTTGTATTTGTAGATATTTACATCATTGCCTACACTATTTAAATGTTATTGAATATTACATTAACTTATTTGTATTTTCTTGAATAGTTAAATTAAGAAATTTTTTACCTACAAATAAAACCTTTATGTACGGATATCATAATCGCTACCTGCACTATTTGCGTGTTATTAATGTTTATTTTAGCTATGTTGTATTAGCTTGAATGGTTGCATTGGTTGATTTTATACCCATAATTACGCTTTTATGCATGGATATTAACATCTTTGCCCTTTTTTTTTAGCATGTTACTAATGTTTCTTTGACTTATTTGTATTCTCTTGAATAATCAAATTAAGAGATTTTATACCTACAATAAAACCTCTATACACGTATATTTAAATCGCTGCTTGCACTATTTGATTGTTATTAATGTTTACTTAATCTTATTTGTATTTTCTTGATTAGTTAAATTAAGAATTTTTACACATACAATAGCTCTTTTATGCACGAGTTTTAACATCGTTACCTGCACTATTTGCTTGTTACTAATGTTTACTTTAACTATGTTGTATTTGCTTAAATGGTTAAAATCAATTGGTTTTATACCCATAATAGTACTTGTATCCATGGATATGAACATCTTTGCCAACACAATTAGCATCTTATCAATGTTTATAATCATTTATTTGTATTTTCTTGAATTGTTAAATATAGAGATTATACCTACAACAAAACCCTTATGCACCGATATTAACATCGCTGTCTGCATTATTTGCTTGTTATTAATGTTTACATTCGTTATGTTGTATCAGCTTGAATTGTTAAATTAATTTGATTTTATACCCATAATAGCACTTGCATGCATGAATATAAACATCTCTGCTTACACTATTTGCTTGTTACTAATGTTTACTTTAACTGATTTATATTTCCTTGAATAATTGAATCAAAAAAGTTTTATACCTACAATAGCACTTTGAAGCACGAATATTAACATCGTTGTCTTCACTTTTTGCTGGTTATTAATGTTAACTTGTCTTATTTGTTATTGCTTGAATAGTTAAACTAAGAGATTTTATAGTTACAACAGCACTTTTAAGCACGAATATTAACATTGTTGCCTACACTATTTGCTTGTTACTAATGTTTACTTTAACTATGTTGTATTAGCTTGAATTGTTCAATTAATTGATTTTGTACCCATAATGGCATTTGTATGCATGGATATTAACATCTTTGCCAACACTTTTTGCATGTTACTAATGTCTCCTTTGACTTATTTGTATTTTCTTTAATGGTTAATGTAAGGGGTTTGTTTACCTACAATTGCAATTTTATGCACAAATATTAACATCCTTGCCTACAATATTTGCTTGTTACTAATGTTTACTTTAACTATGTTGTAATACCTTGAATAGATAAATTAATGGATTTTGTACCCATAGTTGCACTTTTATGTATGGATATTAACATCTTTGCCTACACTGTTTGCTTGTTATTAATGTTTACTTTAACTTTTTTGTATTTGCTTGAATAGTTAAAATAATGGATTGTATACCCGTAATAGCACTTGTATGCATGGATATTGACATCTTTGCCAACACTATTACCATGTTACTAATGTCTCCTTTGACATATTTGTATTTTCTTTGAATGGTTAATTTAAGAGATTTTATACCTACAATAGCAATTTTATGCACGGATATTAACATCCTTGCCTACAATATTTGCTTATTACTTTTGTTTGCTTTAACTATGTCGTAATACCTTGAATAGATGAATTAATGGATTTTATTCCCATAATAGCACTTCCATGCATGAGTATTAACATCTCTGCCTACGCTATTTGCTTGTTACTAATGTTTACTTTAACTATGTTGTAATACTTTGAATAGTTAAATAAAGAGATTTTATACCTACAATAAAAGGTTTATGCACGGATATAAACATCTTTGCCAACACTATTTGCATGTTATTAATGTTTACTTTAACTATGTTGTATTAGCTTGGATGGTTAAATCAATTGATTTTGGTCCCATAATAGCATTTGTAGGCATGGATATTGACATCTTTGCCTACAATATTTCCTTGTTACAAATGTTTACTTGAACTATGTTGTATTATTTTGAATAAATAAATTAATTGATTTTATGACCATAATAGCACTTGTATGCATGGATGTTAATATCTTTGCCTACACTATTTAAATGTTATTAATTTTTCCTTTAACTTATTTGTATCTTCTTAAATAGTTAAATTAAGAGATTTTATACCTTTAATAAAACCCTTATGCACGGATATTAACATCGCTGCCTGCATTATTTGCTTGTTATTAATGTTCACTTTAGCTATGTTGTATTAGCTTGAATAGTTAGATTAATGGATATTATACCCATAATAGCACTTGTATGCATGGATATTAACATCTTTGCCTACACTATTTGCATGTTTTTAATGTTTACTTTAACTTATTTGTATTTTCTTGAATAGTCAAATTAAGACATTTTACACCTACAATAACACTTTGATGAACGAATATTATTATCGTTGCCTGCACTATTTGCTTGTTACTAATGTTTACTTTAACTGTGTTGTATGATTTTGAATAGTTAATTTAATTGATTTTATATCCATCATACCACTTGTATGTGTAGATATTAACATCATTGCCTTCACTATTTGCATGTTATTGAAGCTTACATTAACTTATTTGTATTTTCTTGAATAGTTGAATTAAGAAAATTTTTACCTACATATAACACCTCTATGCACGGATATTATAATCGCTGCCTGCACTATTTGCGTATTATTAATGTTTTTTTAGCTATGTTGTATTAGTTTAAATGGGTAAATTAGTTGATTTTATACCCATAATAGCACTCGTATGCATGGATATTAACATCTTTCCCAACACTATTAGCATGTTACTAATGTCTCTTTGACTTATTCGTATTTTCTTGAATAGTTAAATTAAGAGATTTTATACCTACAATAAAACCCTTATGCACGGATATTAACATCGCTGCCTGTATTATTTGCTTGTTATTAATGTTTACTTTAAGTATGTTGTATTACCTTGAATAGTTAAATTAATTTATTATATACCCATAGTAGCACTTGTATGCATGGATACTAACATCTTTGCAAACACCATTAGTATGATAATAATGTCTCTCTTTTTACTTACTTGTATTTTCTTGAATATTTAAATTGAGAGATTTTATACCTTTGATAAAACCCTTATGCATGGATATTAACATCTTTGCCTACAATATATGCTTGTTATCTATGTTTACTTTAGCTATGTTGTATTAGCTTGAATGGTTAAATCAATGGATTTTATACCCATAAGAGCACTTGTTTGCATGAGTATTAACATCTTTACCTACACTATTTGCTTGTTACTAATGTTTACTTTGACTATGTTGTATTAATTTGAATAGTTAAATTAATTGATTTTTTACCCATAATAGCATTTTTAGGCATGGATATTGACATCTTTGCCTACAATATTTCCTTGTTACAAATGTTTACTTTAACTATGTTGTATTATTTTGAATAGTTTAATTTATTGATTTTATGACCATAATAGCACTTGTATGCATGGATATTAACATCTTTGCCTACACTATTTAAATGTCATTAATGTTTCCTTTACCTTATTTGTATCTTCTTAAATAGTTAAATTAAGACATTTTACAACTACAATAGCACTTTTATGCACTAATATTAACATCGTTACCTGCACTATTGGCTTTTTACTAATGTTTACTTTAACTATGTTGTATTATTTTGAATAGTAAAATTAATTGATTTTATATCCATCATACCACTTGTATGTGTAGATATTAACATCATTGCCTTCACTATTTGCATGTTATTGAAGTTTACATTAACTTATTTGTATTTTCTTGAATAGTTAAATTAAGAAATTTTTTACCTACAAATAACACCTTTATGCACGGATATTATAATCGCTGCCTGTTCTATTTGCGTATTATTAATGTTTACTTTAAGTATGTTGTATTACCTTGAATAGTTAAATTAATTTGTTTTATACCCATAATAGGACTTGTATGCATGGATACTAACATCTTTGCCAACACCATTAGCATGATAATAATGTCTCTCTTTTTACTTACTTGTATTTTCTTGAATATTTAAATTGAAAGATTTTATACCTTTGATAAAACCCTTATGCACGGATATTAACATCGCTTCCTGCATTATTTGCTTGTTATTAATGTTTACTTTAGCTATGTTGTATTAGCTTGAATAGTTAAATTAATGGATTTTATACCCATAATAGCACTTGTATGCATGAGTATTAACATCTTTACCTACACTATTTGCTTGTTTCTAATGTTTACTTTAACTTATTTGGTTTCTCTTCAATAAATCAATTAAGAAATGTTACACCTGCAATAGCACTTTTATGAACGAGTATTAACGTCGTTTCTTGCACTTTTTGCTTGTTACTAATGTTTACTTTGACTTATTTGTATTTTCTTGAATAGTTACATTAAGAGAATCTATACCTACAATAAAACCTTTAAGCACAGATATTAACATCGCTGCCTGCACTATTTGCTTTTGATTAATTTGTATTAGCTTTAGCTATGTTGTATTAGCTTCAATGGTTAAATTAATGGATTTTATACCCATAATAGCGTTTGTATGCATGGATATTAACATGTTTGCCTACATTATTTGCTTGTTACTAATGTTTACTTCAGCTTATTGTATTAGCTTTAATGGTTAAATTAATTGATTTTATACCCAAAATAGCAATTTTATGTATGGATATTAACATCTTTACTAACACTATTATCATGTTACTAATATCTCCTTTGACTTACTTGTATTTTCTTGAATTGTTAAATTAAAAGATTTTATATCTACAATAGCACTTTAATGCACGGATATTAACGTCGTTGCCGGCACTTATTGCTTGTTATTAATGTTTACTTTGACTAATTTGTTATTGCTTGAATGGTTAAATTAGGAGATTTTATACCCATGATAGCACTTCAATGCATGAGTAGTAACATCTCTGCCTACACTTTTTGATTGTTAATTATGTTTACTTTAGCTATGTTGTTTTAGCTTGAATGGCTAAATTAATGGATTTTATACCCATAATAGCATTTGTAGGCATGGATATTGACATCTTTGCCTACAATATTTCCTTGTAACAAATGTTTACTTTAACTATGTTGTATTATTTTGAATAGTTCAATTAATTGATTTTATGACCATAATAGCACTTGTATGTGTAGATATTAACATCATTATCATTATAACTATTTGCATGTTATTGAAGTTTACATTAACTTATTTGTATTTTCTTGAATAGTTAAATTAAGAAATTTTTACCTACATTTTAAACCTTTATGGACGGATATTATAATCGCTGCCTGCACTATTTTCGTGTTATTAATGTTTACTTTAACAATGTTGTATTAGCTTGAACGGTTAAATTAATTTGATTTGTACCCATAATAGCACTTGTATGCATGGATATTAACATCTGTACTAATACTATGAGCATGTTACTAATGTTTGCATTAACTTATTTGTATTTTCTTGACATAGTTAAACTCATAGTTAAACTGAGAGATTTTATACCTACAATAAACCCTTATGCATGGATATTAACATCGCTGCCTATGCACGGATATTATAATCGCTGCCTGTTCCATTTGCGTATTATTAATGTTTACTTTAAGTACGTTGTATTACCTTGAATAGTTAAATCAATTTATTTTATACCCATAATAGGACTTGTATATATGGATACTAACATCTTTGCCAACACCATTAGCATGATAATAATGTCTCTCTTTTTACTTACTTGTATTTTCTTGAATATTTAAATTGAAAGATTTTATACCTTTGATAAAACCCTTATGCACGGATATTAACATCGCTGCCTGCATTATTTGCTTGTTATTAATGTTTACTTTAGCTATGTTGTATTAGCTTGAATGGTTATATCAAATGAATGTTATACCTATAATAGCACTTGCTTGCATGAGTATTAACATCTCTGCTTACACTATTTGCTTGTTACTAATGTTTACTTTAACTATGTTGTAATACTTTAAATAGTTAAATAAAGAGATTTCATACCTACAATAAAAGTTTTATGCACGGATATAAACATCTTTGCCATCACTATTTGCATGTTATTCATGTTTAATTTTACTTATTTGTATTTTTTTGAATGGTTAAATTAAAAGATTTTATACCTACAATAGCACTTTTATGCACGGGTATTGACAACGTTCCCAACACTCTTTGCTTTTTATTAATGTTTACATTTACTTTGTCGTATTTGCTTCAATGGTTATATCAAAGGAATGTTATACCCATAATAGCCCTTGCATACATGGATATTAACATCGTTGCCTACACTATTTGCTTGTTACTATTGTTTACATTAGCTATGTTGTATTAGCTTGAATGGTTAAATTAATGTCTTTTATACCCATAACAGAACTTGTTTGCACGGATATTAAGATCTTTGCCTACACTTTTTGCATGTTACTAATGTTTACTTTGACTTTTTTGTATTTGCTTGAAGTGTTAATTTAAGAGATTTTATACCTACAAATGCACTTTTATGCACAGATATTAACACAGTTGCCTATACTATTTGCTTGTTACTAGTATTTACTTTAACTATGTTGTATTAGCTTGAATCAATACATTAATGGATTTTATACCCATAATAGCATTTGTACGCATTAATTTTAACATCTTTGCCTACAATATTTGCTTGTTATTAATGTTATCTTTAGCTATGTTTTATTAGACTGAATTGCTAGATTAGTTGACTTTATACCCATAATAGCACTTGTATACATGGATAATAACATCTTTGCCAACACTATTAGCATGTTACAAATGTCTCCTTTGACTTATTTATATTTTCTTGAATAGTTAAATTAAGAGATTTAATACTTACAATAAAACCTGTATTTACGGATATTAACATCTTTGCCTTCACTATTTGCTTGTAATCAATGTTTACTTTAACTTATTTGTTTTTTCTTGAATAGTTAAATTAAGACATTTTACACCTATAATCTACACTATTTGCATGTTATTGATGTTTACATTAACTTATTTAAATTTTCTTGAATAGTTAAATTAAGAAATTTTTTACCTACAAATAAAACATATATGCATGGATATTAACATCTTTGCCAACACTTTTAGCATCTTACTAATGTTTACATTAACTTATTTGTATTTTCTTGAATAGTTAAATTAAGAGATTTTATACCTACAATAAAAACCTTATGCACGGATATCAACATCTCTGCCTGCACTATTTGCTTGTTATTAATGTTTCTTTTACTTATGATGTATTATTTTGAATAGTTAAATTAATTGATTCTATGACCATAATAGCACTTGTATGTGTAGATATTAACATCATTGCCTACACTATTTGCATGTTATTGAAGTTTACCTTAACTTATTTGTATTTTTTTGAATAGTTAAATTAAGAAATATTTTACCTACATTTTAAACCTTTATGCACGGATATTAAAATCGCTGCCTGCACTATTTGCTTGTTATTAATCTTTACTTAATCTCATTTGTATTTTCCTGAATAAATAAATTAAGAATTTTTTCACCTACAATAGCACTTTTATGCACAAATATTAACATCTTTGCCAACACTTAATGTTTCTAATGTTTACATTAACTTATTTGTATTTTCTTGAATAGTTGAATTGAGAGATTTAATATCTACAATAAAACCCTTATGGACGGATATCGCTGCCTGCAGTATTTGCTTGATATTAATGTTTACTTTAGCTATGTTGTATCAGCTTGAATAGTTAGATTAATGGAATTTATACCCATAATAGAATATGTATGCATGGATATTGAAATCTTTGCCTGCAAAACTTCCTTGTTACTAATGTTTACAATATCTATGCTGTATTATTTTGAATAGTTAAATTAAGTGATTTTGTACCTACAATAGCACTTTAATGCAAGGATATTAACATCTTTACCTACACTATTTGCTTGTTACTAATGTTTACTTTAACTATGTTGTATTAGCTTGAATAGTTAAATTAATGTATTTCATACCTAAAATAGCACTTGTATGGATGGATATTAACATCTTTGCCTACACTGTTTGCATTTTATTAATGTTTACTTTAACTTATTTGTATTTTCTTGAATGGTTGAATTAACTGATTCTATACCAATAATAGCACTTGTATGCATAGATATAAACATCTTTGCCAACACTATTTGCATTTTATTAATGTTTACTTTAACTGATTTGTATTTTCTTGAATAATTAAATTAAGAAATTTTATACCTACAATAGCACTTTGATGCACGAATATTAACATCGTTGCCTGCACTTTTTGCTTGTTACTAATGTCTGCTTTGACTTATTGATGTTTTTTTGAATTGTTGAATTAACTGACTCTATACCCAAAATAGCACTTAGATGCATGGATATTAACATCTTTGCCTACAGTATTTGCATGTTATTAATGTTTACTTTAACTATCTTGTAATAGCTTAAGTAATTAAATTAATGGATTTTATACCCATAATAGCACTTATATGTATTGATATTAACATCTTTGCCTACACTATTTGCTTGTTATTAATGTATACTTTAACTTATTTTTATTTTCTATAATAGTTAAATTAAAAACTTTTACACCTACAATAGCTCTTTGATGCACGAATATCAACATCCTTGCCTGCATTATTTGCTTGTCATTAATATTTACTTTAACTATGTTGTATTAGCTTGAATGGTTAAATTAATTGATTTTATACCCATAATAGCATTTGTATGCATTGATATTAACATCTTTGCAAACACTATTTGCATTTTATTAATAATTACTTTAACTGACTTTGTATTTTCTTGAATAGTTATATTAAGAAATTTTGTACCTACAATAGCACTTATATGCACGAATATTAACTTCGTTGCCTGCACTATTTGCTTGTTACTAATGTTTACTTTGACTTATTTGTATTTACTTGAATAGTTAAATTAATGGATTGTATACCCATAATAGCAAATGTATGTATGGATATTGACATCTTTACTTACACTATTTGCTTGTTATAAATGTTCACTTTAGCCTTTTTGTATTAGCTTGAATGGTTTAATTAAGGGATTTTATACCCATAATTGCACTGGCATGCATAAGTATTAACATGTTTGCCTACAATATTTTATTGTTACAAATGTTTACTTTAACTATGTTGTATTATTTTGAATAGTTAAATTAATTGATTTTATGACCATAATAGCACTTGTATGCATAGATATTAACATCTTTGTCTACACTATTTGTATGTTATTAATGTTTACTTAAACTAATTTGTATCTTCTTGAATTGCTAAATTAAGAAAATTTATTCCTACAAATAAAACTTTTATGCACGGATATTAATATCTCTGCCTGCACTATTTGCTTGTTACTAATGTTTACTTTAATTATGTTGTATTATTTTGAATCTTTAAATTAATTTATTTTGCATCCATAATTGCACTTGTATGTGTAGATATTAACATGTTTGCCTACATTCTTTGCATGTTATTGATGTTTACATTTACTTATTTCAATTGTCTTGAATAGTTAAATTTAGAAATTTTTTACCTACAAATATAACCTTTATGCACGAATATTAACATCGCTGCCTGCACTATTTGCTTGTTATTTATGTTTTCTTTAGCTATGTTGTATTAGCTTGAATTGTTAAATTAATGGATTTTATACCCATAATAGCATTTGTAGGCATGGATATTGACATCTTTGCCTAGAATATTTTCTTGTCATTAATGTTTACTATAACTATGTTGCATTAGCTTGTATGGTTAAATTAATGGATTTTATACCAATAATAGCACTTGTATGCATGGATATTTACATCGTTTTCTACTCTATTTGCTTGTTATTAATGTTTACTTTAACTTATTTGTATTTTCTTGAATAGTTAAATTAAGAAAATTTATTCCTACAAATAAAACCTTTATGCACGGATATTAATATCGCCGCCTGCGCTATTTGCTTGTTATTAATGTTTACTTTAGCTATGTTGTATTAGCTTGTATGGTTAAATCAATGTATTTTATACCAATAATAGCACTTTCATGCATGAGTATTAACATCTCTGCCTATACTATTTGCTTGTTACTGATGTTTACTTTAACTATGTTGTATTAGCTTTAATGGTTAAATTAGTTGATTTTATACCCATAATAGCACTTGTATGCATGGATATTAACATCTCTGTCAACACATTAGCATGCTACTAATGTCTCCTTTGACTTATTTGTATTTTCTTGCATTAAGAGATTTTATACCTACAATAAAACCTTTATTTACGGATATTAAAATCGCTGCCTGCACTATTTGGTTGTTATTATTGTTTACTTTAACTTATTTGTATTTTCTTGAATAGTTAAATTAAGAATTTTAACACCTACAATAGCACTTCTATGCACGAATATTAACATCGTTACCTGCACTATTTGCTTGTTATTAATGTTTACTTTAGCTATGTTGTATTAACTTGAATGGTTAAATTAATGGTTTTTGTACCCATAATAGCACTTGTATGCATGGATATTAACATCTTTGCCTACACTATTTGCATGTTACTATTGTTTACTTTTACTATGTTGTTTTAGCTTGAAGGGTTAAATTAATGGACTTTATTCCCATAATAACATTTGTATGCATGGATATTGACATCTTTACATACACTTTTTGCTTGTTTCTAATGTTTACTTTAACTTATTTGTATTCTTTTCAATAGCTCAATTAAGAAATGTTACACCTGCAATGGCACTTTTATGAACGAGTATTAACGTCGTTTCTTGGACTATTTGCTTGTTACTAATGTTTACTTTGACTTATTTGTATTTGCTTGAATGGTTAAATTAGGAGATTTTATACCTCTAATAGCAATTTTTTGCACGGATATTAATATCTTTGCCTACAATATTTGCTTGATACTAATGTTTAATTTAGCTCTGTTCTGATAGCCTTAATGGTTAAATTAATGGATTTTATAACCAAAATAGCACTTGCATGCAAGATTATTAACATCTTTACCTACACAATGTTCACTAATGTTCACTTTGACTTATTTGTATTTGCATGAATAGTTAAATTAAGAGATTTTATATTTACAATAGCATATGTATGCACGAATATTAACATCGTTGCCTGCACTATTTGCTTGTTACTAATGTTTACTTTAA
Source organism: Aurelia sp. 4 Dawson et al 2005 (assembly GCA_964019985.1). Lineage (NCBI taxonomy): Eukaryota > Metazoa > Cnidaria > Scyphozoa > Semaeostomeae > Ulmaridae > Aurelia > Aurelia sp. 4 Dawson et al 2005. The sequence goes on from OZ026509.1 coordinate 7,997,080, forward strand.
CTATGTAGTATTAGCTTCAATGGTTAAATTAATTGATTTTATACCAATAATAGCACTTGTATGCATGGATATTTACAACGTTTTCTACTCTATTTGCTTGTTATTAATGTTTACTTTAACTTATTTGTATTTTCTTGAATAGTTAAATTAAGAAAATTTATTCCTACAAATAAAACATTTATGCACGGATATTAACATCGCCGCCTGCACTATTTTCTTGTTATTAATGTTTAATAGCTATGTTGTATTAGCTTGAATGGTTAAATCAATGTATTTTATACCAATAATAGCACTTTTATGCATGAGTATTAACATCTCTGCCTACACTATTTGCTTGTTACTGATGTTTACTTTAACTATGTTGTATTAGCTTTAATCGTTAAATTAGTTGATTTTATACCCATAATAGCACTTGTATGCATGGATATTAACATCTCTGTCAACACATTAGCATGCTACTAATGTCTCCTTTGACTTATTTGTATTTTCTTGCATTAAGAGATTTTATACCTACAATAAAACCTTTATTTACGGATATTAAAATCGCTGCCTGCACTATCTGGTTGTTATTATTGTTTACTTTAACTTATTTGTATTTTCTTGAATAGTTAAATTAAGAATTTTAACACCTACAATAGCACTTCTATGCACGAATATTAACATCGTTACCTGCACTATTTGCTTGTTATTAATGTTTACTTTAGCTATGTTGTATTAACTTGAATGGTTAAATTAATGGTTTTTGTACCCATAATAGCACTTATATGCATGGATATTAACATCTTTGCCTACACTATTTGCATGTTACTAATGTTTACTTTTACTATGTTGTTTTAGCTTTAAGGGTTAAATTAATGGACTTTATACCCATAATAGCATTTGTATGCATGGATATTGACATCTTTACATACACTTTTTGCTTGTTTCTAATGTTTACTTTAACTTATTTGTATTCTTTTCAATAGCTCAATTAAGAAATGTTACACCTGCAATGGCACTTTTATGAACGAGTATTAACGTCGTTTCTTGCACTATTTGCTTGTTACTAATGTTTACTTTGACTTATTTGTATTTGCTTGAATGGTTAAATTAGGAGATTTTATACCTCTAATAGCAATTTTATGCACGGATATTAATATCTTTGCCTACAATATTTGCTTGATACTAATGTTTACTTTAGCTCTGTTCTGTTAGCCTTAATGGTTAAATTAATGGATTTTATAACCAAAATCGCACTTGCATGCATGATTATTAACATCTTTGCCAACACTATTTGCATTTTATTAATGTTTACTTTAACTGATTTGTATTTTCTTGAATAATTAAATTAAGAAATTTTATACCTACAATAGCACTTTGATGCACGAATATTAACATCGTTGCCTGCACTTTTTGCTTGTTACTAATGTCTGCTTTGACTTATTGATGTTTTTTTGAATTGTTGAATTAACTGACTCTATACCCAAAATAGCACTTAGATGCATGGATATTAACATCTTTGCCTACAGTATTTGCATGTTATTAATGTTTACTTTAACTATCTTGTAATAGCTTAAGTAATTAAATTAATGGATTTTATACCCATAATAGCACTTATATGTATTGATATTAACATCTTTGCCTACACTATTTGCTTGTTATTAATGTATACTTTAACTTATTTTTATTTTCTATAATAGTTAAATTAAAAACTTTTACACCTACAATAGCTCTTTGATGCACGAATATCAACATCCTTGCCTGCATTATTTGCTTGTCATTAATATTTACTTTAACTATGTTGTATTAGCTTGAATGGTTAAATTAATTGATTTTATACCCATAATAGCATTTGTATGCATTGATATTAACATCTTTGCAAACACTATTTGCATTTTATTAATAATTACTTTAACTGACTTTGTATTTTCTTGAATAGTTATATTAAGAAATTTTGTACCTACAATAGCACTTATATGCACGAATATTAACTTCGTTGCCTGCACTATTTGCTTGTTACTAATGTTTACTTTGACTTATTTGTATTTACTTGAATAGTTAAATTAATGGATTGTATACCCATAATAGCAAATGTATGTATGGATATTGACATCTTTACTTACACTATTTGCTTGTTATAAATGTTCACTTTAGCCTTTTTGTATTAGCTTGAATGGTTTAATTAAGGGATTTTATACCCATAATTGCACTGGCATGCATAAGTATTAACATGTTTGCCTACAATATTTTATTGTTACAAATGTTTACTTTAACTATGTTGTATTATTTTGAATAGTTAAATTAATTGATTTTATGACCATAATAGCACTTGTATGCATAGATATTAACATCTTTGTCTACACTATTTGTATGTTATTAATGTTTACTTAAACTAATTTGTATCTTCTTGAATTGCTAAATTAAGAAAATTTATTCCTACAAATAAAACTTTTATGCACGGATATTAATATCTCTGCCTGCACTATTTGCTTGTTACTAATGTTTACTTTAATTATGTTGTATTATTTTGAATCTTTAAATTAATTTATTTTGCATCCATAATTGCACTTGTATGTGTAGATATTAACATGTTTGCCTACATTCTTTGCATGTTATTGATGTTTACATTTACTTATTTCAATTGTCTTGAATAGTTAAATTTAGAAATTTTTTACCTACAAATATAACCTTTATGCACGAATATTAACATCGCTGCCTGCACTATTTGCTTGTTATTTATGTTTTCTTTAGCTATGTTGTATTAGCTTGAATTGTTAAATTAATGGATTTTATACCCATAATAGCATTTGTAGGCATGGATATTGACATCTTTGCCTAGAATATTTTCTTGTCATTAATGTTTACTATAACTATGTTGCATTAGCTTGTATGGTTAAATTAATGGATTTTATACCAATAATAGCACTTGTATGCATGGATATTTACATCGTTTTCTACTCTATTTGCTTGTTATTAATGTTTACTTTAACTTATTTGTATTTTCTTGAATAGTTAAATTAAGAAAATTTATTCCTACAAATAAAACCTTTATGCACGGATATTAATATCGCCGCCTGCGCTATTTGCTTGTTATTAATGTTTACTTTAGCTATGTTGTATTAGCTTGTATGGTTAAATCAATGTATTTTATACCAATAATAGCACTTTCATGCATGAGTATTAACATCTCTGCCTATACTATTTGCTTGTTACTGATGTTTACTTTAACTATGTTGTATTAGCTTTAATGGTTAAATTAGTTGATTTTATACCCATAATAGCACTTGTATGCATGGATATTAACATCTCTGTCAACACATTAGCATGCTACTAATGTCTCCTTTGACTTATTTGTATTTTCTTGCATTAAGAGATTTTATACCTACAATAAAACCTTTATTTACGGATATTAAAATCGCTGCCTGCACTATTTGGTTGTTATTATTGTTTACTTTAACTTATTTGTATTTTCTTGAATAGTTAAATTAAGAATTTTAACACCTACAATAGCACTTCTATGCACGAATATTAACATCGTTACCTGCACTATTTGCTTGTTATTAATGTTTACTTTAGCTATGTTGTATTAACTTGAATGGTTAAATTAATGGTTTTTGTACCCATAATAGCACTTGTATGCATGGATATTAACATCTTTGCCTACACTATTTGCATGTTACTATTGTTTACTTTTACTATGTTGTTTTAGCTTGAAGGGTTAAATTAATGGACTTTATTCCCATAATAACATTTGTATGCATGGATATTGACATCTTTACATACACTTTTTGCTTGTTTCTAATGTTTACTTTAACTTATTTGTATTCTTTTCAATAGCTCAATTAAGAAATGTTACACCTGCAATGGCACTTTTATGAACGAGTATTAACGTCGTTTCTTGGACTATTTGCTTGTTACTAATGTTTACTTTGACTTATTTGTATTTGCTTGAATGGTTAAATTAGGAGATTTTATACCTCTAATAGCAATTTTTTGCACGGATATTAATATCTTTGCCTACAATATTTGCTTGATACTAATGTTTAATTTAGCTCTGTTCTGATAGCCTTAATGGTTAAATTAATGGATTTTATAACCAAAATAGCACTTGCATGCAAGATTATTAACATCTTTACCTACACAATGTTCACTAATGTTCACTTTGACTTATTTGTATTTGCATGAATAGTTAAATTAAGAGATTTTATATTTACAATAGCATATGTATGCACGAATATTAACATCGTTGCCTGCACTATTTGCTTGTTACTAATGTTTACTTTAACTATGTAGTATTAGCTTCAATGGTTAAATTAATTGATTTTATACCAATAATAGCACTTGTATGCATGGATATTTACAAAGTTTTCTACTCTATTTGCTTGTTATTAATGTTTACTTTAACTTATTTGTATTTTCTTGAATAGTTAAATTAAGAAAATTTATTCCTACAAATAAAACATTTATGCACGGATATTAACATCGCCGCCTGCACTATTTTCTTGTTATTAATGTTTAATAGCTATGTTGTATTAGCTTGAATGGTTAAATCAATGTATTTTATACCAATAATAGCACTTTTATGCATGAGTATTAACATCTCTGCCTACACTATTTGCTTGTTACTGATGTTTACTTTAACTATGTTGTATTAGCTTTAATCGTTAAATTAGTTGATTTTATACCCATAATAGCACTTGTATGCATGGATATTAACATCTCTGTCAACACATTAGCATGCTACTAATGTCTCCTTTGACTTATTTGTATTTTCTTGCATTAAGAGATTTTATACCTACAATAAAACCTTTATTTACGGATATTAAAATCGCTGCCTGCACTATCTGGTTGTTATTATTGTTTACTTTAACTTATTTGTATTTTCTTGAATAGTTAAATTAAGAATTTTAACACCTACAATAGCACTTCTATGTACGAATATTAACATCGTTACCTGCACTATTTGCTTGTTATTAATGTTTACTTTAGCTATGTTGTATTAACTTGAATGGTTAAATTAATGGTTTTTGTACCCATAATAGCACTTATATGCATGGATATTAACATCTTTGCCTACACTATTTGCATGTTACTAATGTTTACTTTTACTATGTTGTTTTAGCTTTAAGGGTTAAATTAATGGACTTTATACCCATAATAGCATTTGTATGCATGGATATTGACATCTTTACATACACTTTTTGCTTGTTTCTAATGTTTACTTTAACTTATTTGTATTCTTTTCAATAGCTCAATTAAGAAATGTTACACCTGCAATGGCACTTTTATGAACGAGTATTAACGTCGTTTCTTGCACTATTTGCTTGTTACTAATGTTTACTTTGACTTATTTGTATTTGCTTGAATGGTTAAATTAGGAGATTTTATACCTCTAATAGCAATTTTATGCACGGATATTAATATCTTTGCCTACAATATTTGCTTGATACTAATGTTTACTTTAGCTCTGTTTTGTTAGCCTTAATGGTTAAATTAATGGATTTTATAACCAAAATCGCACTTGCATGCATGATTATTAACATCTTTACCTACACAATGTGTTTGTCACTAATGTTCACTTTGACTTATTTGTATTTGCATGAATAGTTAAATTAAGAGATTTTATATTTACAATAGCATTTTTATGCACGAATATTAACATCGTTGCCTGCACTATTTGCTTGTTACTAATGTTTACTTTAACTATGTAGTATTAGCTTGAATGGTTAAACTAATTGATTTTATACCCATAATAGCACTTGTATCTATGAATATTAACATCTTTACCAACACCATTAGCATGTTTCTAATATCTCCTTTGACTTATTTCTCTTCACTCGAATGGTTAAATTAAAAGATTGTATATCCAAGGTAGCACTCATAGGGACAGATATTAACATCTTTGCCTACACTATTTGCATGATATTATTGTTTACTTTGACTTATTTGTATTTGATTGAATCGTTAAATTAATGGATTTTAAATATTAAAATCGTTGCCTGCACTATTTGCTTCTTACTAATGATTACTATAACTATGTTGTAAAAGCTTGAATGGTTAAATTAATGGCATGTTTTACCTACAATAGCAGTTTATGGACCGCGATCAACATCTTTACCTTCTTTGCATTGAAATTAACATCTTTACCTACACTATTTGCTTGTTAGTATTGTTTACTTTAACTGTGTTGAATTATCTTGAGTTGTTAAATTAAGAGACATTATGCCCATAATAACACTTGGAAGGATAGATATTAACATTTTTGCCTACACTATTTGCTTGCTACTAATGTTAACTTTAACTATGTTGTATTAGCTTGAATGGTTAAACTAATGGATTTTATTCCCATAATAGCACTTTTATGCACGGATATTAACATCTTTGCCAACACTACTTGCATGTTACTAATGTTTACTTTAAGTTAGCTGTATTTGCTTGTATTATTAAATTAAGAGATTTTATAACAACAGCAGTTCTTTTAGGCATAGACATTAAGATCTTTGCCTACACTTTTTGAATGCTACTAATGATTACTTTAACTTTGTCGTTTTTGCCTGACTGGTTAAATTAAAAGATAATATACTTACAACAGCACTTTTATGCATGGATATTAAATTAACATCAGTATTCACACTATTTGCTTGTTACTAATGTTTACTATAACTATGTTGTATTTCCTTGCATGGATAAATTAATGGAATGTTATACCTACAATAGCAGTTTTATGAAGAGAAATCAACATCTTTGCGTACACCATTATCTTGTTACTAATGTTTACGTTATTTATATTGTATTAGCTTGAATAGTTCAATTAATGGATTTTATACCCATAATAGCACTTGTATGCATGGATATTTACATCGTTGCCTACACTCTTTGCTTGGTAATAATGTTAACTTTAACTATGTTGTATTAGCTTGAATGGTTAAACTAATGGATTTTATTCCCATAATAGCACTTTTATACACGGATATTTACATCTTTATCTACACTATTTGCATGTTCCTAATGTTTCATTTGACTTATTTGTATTTGCTTGAATGGCTATATGAAGAGATTTTATACCTACAATAGCACTTTTATGCACGGGTATTAACATTATTGTCTACCTTATTTGCTTGTTACCAATATTTACTTTAACTTTGAGGTGTTATCTTGAATTGTTGAATTAACTGATTTTATACCCATAATAGCACTCATAGAGACAGATATTAACATCTTTGCGCACATTATTTGCTTGTTACTAATGTTTTCTTTGACTTATTTGGATTTGCTTGAATGGTTGAATTAAAAGATTTTATACCGACAATAGCACTTTACTTCACGGATATGAACATCGTTGCTTACACTCTTTGCTTGTTACCAAATGTTTACTTTTACTTTGAGATTTAATTTTGAATGTTTGAATTAACAAAATTTTATACCAACAATAGAAATCATAGAGAGAAATATCAAATCTTTGCCTACACTATTTGCTCGTTTCTAATGTTTACTTTAAATATATTGTAATAGCTTGAATAGTTAAATTAATGGAATGTTATATCCATAATAGCACTTATAAGGACAGATTTTAACATATTTGCCTACGCTATTTGCATGTTATTAATGTTTACTTAAACTTTGAGGTTTTATCTTTAATGGTTGGTTTAAGTCACTTTATACCCATAATACCTTCATATGGAGGGATATTGACATCTTTACCTACACTATTTGCTTGTTTCAAATGATACTTTAACTATGTTGTATTAGCTTGAATGGTTAAATTAATGGATTTTATACCCATAATAGCACTTTCATGCATGGATATTAACATCTTTGCCCTACAATTTTTGCATGTTACCAATGTTTACTTTAACTTTGTTGTTTTTGCTTGAATGGTTAAATAAACCAACTTTATATTTACAATAGCACTTTAAGCATAGATATTAACATCGTTGTTCACACTATTTTATTGTTAATAAGTTTACTTAAACTTTTTTGTATAATCTTAAATTGTTCAATTAAGAGACATTATACCAACAATAACACTCGCAAGGATAAATATTAACATCTTTGCCTACACTATTTGCTTGTTACTAATGTATACTTTAACTTCGAGGTATTATCTTGAATGGCTGATATTTTTAAACACAAAATAGCACTCATAGGGACAAATATTGACATCTTTGCCTACACTTTTTCATTGTTAATTATGTTTACTTTAGCTATGTTGTATTAGCTTGAATGGCAAAGTTGATGAATTTTATACCCATAATAGCACTTGCATGCATGAATATTAACATCTTTGCCTACAGTATTTGCATGTTACTAATGTTTACTTTGACTTATTTGTATTTTCTTGAATCGTTAAAGTAAGAGATTTTATATCTGCAATAGCACTTTTATGCACGAATATTAACATCGTTGCCTACACTATTTGCTTGTTAGTAATGTTTACTTTAACTATGTTGTATTAGCTTGAATCGTTAAATCAATGGATTGCTTACCCATAATAGCACTTGCATGCACAGATAGTAACATCCTTGCTTACACTTTTTGCATGTTACTAATGTATACTTTGACTTTTTTGTATTTGCTTGAATGGTTAAATTAAACGAAATTTATACCTACAATAGCAGTTTTATGAACCGAAATGAATCTCTTTATCACACTATTTGCTTGTTATTAATGTTAACTTTAACTATGTTGTATTAGCTTGCATGGTTGAATTTATTGATTTTATACCCATAATAGCGCTCTTAAGGACAGATATTAAAATCTTTGCCTACACAAGTTGCTTGTTAGTAATATTTACTTTAACTATGTTGAATTATCATGAATAGTTAAATCAAGAGACACTATACCAATAATAGCGCTCGTAAGGATGGATATTAACATTTTGCCTACACCATTTGCTTGTTACTAATGTTTACTATAACTATGTGGTATTTACTTGAATGAATGTTATACCTACAATAGCACTTTCATGCTCCAAAATCAACATCTTTGCCTACACTATTTCCTTCTTAGTAATGTTAACTTTAACTATGTTGTTATAGTTAACTTTAACTTTAACTTTAACTTGTATTGGCTTGAATGGTTAAATTAATGGATTTTAAACCCATAATAGCACTTTTATGCACTGATAATAACATCGTTGCCTACACTATTGGCTTGTTACTAATGTTTACTTTAACTATGTTGCAATTGCTTAAATGGTCAAATTAAAGGGAAGTTATACCTACAATAGCACTTTTATGCACCGAAAGCAACACCTTTGCCTATGCTATTTGCTTGTTAGTAATGTTTACTTTAACTATGTTGTAATAGCTTGAATGGTTAAATTAAGGAGACGTTTTACGAACAATAGCACTTGTTTGCACGGATATTAACATCTTTGCCTGCACTTTTTGCATGTTACTAATGTTTACTTTGACATTCTTGTTTTTGCTTGAATTGTTAAATTAAGAGATTTTATGCCCACAATTGCACTTTTATGCACGGACATTAACACCGTTGCCTACACGTTTTGCTTGTTACTAGTGTTTACTTTAACTATGTTGTATTACCTTGAATCAATAAATTAATAGATTTTTTCCCATAATAGCACTTGTATGCATGAATATTAACATCTTTGTCAACACTATTAGCATGTTACTAATGTTTACATTAACTTATTTGTATTTTCTTGAATAGTTAAATTGAGAGATTTAATACCTACAATAAAACCCATATGCACGGATATTAACGTCGCTGCCCGCATTATTTGCTTGTTATTAATGTTTACTTTAGCTATCTTGTATTAGCTTGAATGGTTAAATTCATGGATTTGATACCAATAATAGCACTTGCATGCATGAGTATTAACATCTCTGCTCTCACTGTTTACTTGTTACTAATGTTTACTTTAACTATGTTGTATTATTTTGAATAGTTAAATTAATTGATCTTATAGCCATAATAGCACTTGTATGTGTAAATATTAACATCATTGCCTACACTATTTGCATGTTATTGAAGTTTACTTTAACTTATTTGTATTTTCTTGAATAGTTTAATTAAGAAATTTTTTACCTACATTTTAAGCCTTTATGCACGGATATTATAATCGCTCCCTGCACTATTTGTGTGTTATTAATGTTTACTTTAGCTATGTTGTATTAGCTTGAATGGTTAAATTGGTTTATTTTTTACCCATAATAGCACTTTTATGCATGGATATGGATATTAACACCTTTGCCAACACTATTAGCATGTTACTAATGTCTCTGTTACTAATGACTTATTTGTATTTTTTTTATATAGTTAAATTAAGAAATTCTACACCTACAATAGCACTTTTATGCACGAATATCAACATCGTTGCCTGCACTATTTGCTTTTTACTAATGTTTACTTTAACTATGTTGTATTATTTTGAATAGTTAAATGAATTGATTTTATACCCATAATAGCACTTGTATGTGTAGATATTAACATCTTTGCCTACACTAATTGCATGTTATTGATATTTACATTAACTTATTTATATTTTCTTTAATAGTTAAATTAAGAAATTTTATACCTACAAATAAAACATTTATGCACGGATATTAACATCTTTGCCAACACTATTAGCATGTTACTAATGTCTGCTAATGTCTATTAGTATGTTACTAATGTCTTAGCTTGAATGGTTAAATTCATGGATTTGATACTAATAATAGCACTTGCATGCATGAGTATTAACATCTCTACTTACACTATTTACTTGTTACTAATGTTTACTTTAACTATGTTGTCTTATTTTGAATAGTTAAATCAATTGATTTTATGACCATAATAGCAATTATATGTGTAGATATTGATATCATTGCCTACACTATTTGCATGTTATTGATGTTTACATTAACTTATTTGTATTTTCTTGAATAGTCAAATTAAGACATTTTACATCTACAATAGCACTTTTATACGCGAATATTAACATCGTTGCCTGCACTATTTGCTTCTTACTAATGATTACTTTAACTATGTTGTAAATGCTTGAATGGTTAAATTAATTGCATGTTCTACCTACAATAGCAGTTTTATGGACCGCGATTAACATCTATACCTTCTTTGCATTGAAATTAACACCTTTTTCTACACTATTTTCTTGTTACTAATGTTTACTATAACTATGTGATATTTACTTGAATTCATGAATTAACAGAATGTTATATCTACAATAGCACTTTTATGCACCGAAATCAACATCTTTGCCTACACTATTTGCTTCTTAGTAATGTTAACTTTAACTATGTTGAATTAGGTTGAATGGTTAAATTAAGGAGACGTTTTACGAACAATAGCACTTGTTTGCACGGATATTAACATCTTTGCCTACACTTTTTGCATGTTACTAATGTTTACTTTGACTTTTTTGTTTTTGCTTGAATTAAGAGATTAAGAGATTAAGAGAAATTAAGAGATTTTATGCCTACAATTGCACTTTTATGCACGGATATTTACACCGTTGCCTACACTATTTGCTTGTTACTAGTATTTACTTTAACTATGTTGTATTAGCTTGAATCAATAAATTAATAGATTTTTTCCCATAATAGCACTTGGTTGCATGGATATTAACATCTTTGCCAACACTATTAGCATGTTACTAATGTTTACATTAACTTATTTGTATTTTCTTGAATAGTTAAATTGAGAGATTTAATACCTACAATAAAACCCATATGCACGGATATTAACGTCGCTACCCGCATTATTTGGTTGTTATTAATGTTTACTTTAGCTATCTTGTATTAGCGTGAATGGTTAAATTCATGGATTTGATACCAATAATAGCACTTGCATGCATGAGTATCAAAATCTCTGCTTACACTATTTACTTGTTACTAATGTTTGCTTTAACTATGTTATATTATTTTGAATAGTTAAATTAATTGATTTTATACCCATAATAGCACTTGTATGTGTAGATATTAACATCTTTGCCTACAAAAATTGCATGTTATTGATATTTACATTCACTTATTTGTATTTTCTTTAATAGTTAAATTAAGAAATTTTATACCTACAAATAAAACATTTATGCACGGATATTTGCTGCCTACACTATTTGCTTTTTATTAATGTTTACTTTAGCTATGTTGTATTAGCTTCAATGGCTAAATTAATGGATTTTATACCCATAATAGCGCTTGTATGCATGGAAATTAACATCTTTGCCTACAATATTTGCTTGTTATTAATGTCTACTTTAGCTATGTTGTATTAGCTTGAATGGTTAAATTAATGGATTTTATACCCATAATATCATTTGTATGCATGGATATCGACATCTTTGCCTACAATATTTCCTTGTTACTAATGTTTACTTTAACTATGTTGTATTATTTTGAATAGTTAAATTAATTGATTTTATGACCATAATAGCACATTTATGCATGGATATTAACATCGTTGCCTACACTATTTCCATGTTACTAATGTTTACTTTAACTTTTTCGTATTTTCTTGAATGGTTAAATTGAGAAATTTTATACCTACAATAGCACTTTCATGCACAAATATTAACATCTTTGCTACACTATTAGCATGTTACTAATGTCTGCTAATGTCTATTAGCATGTTACTAATGTCTTAGCTTGAATGGTTAAATTCATGGATTTGATACCAATAATAGCACTTGCATGCATGAGTATTAACATCTCTGCTTACACTATTTACTTGTTACTAATGTTTACTTTAACTATGTTGTATTATTTTGAATAGCTAAATTAATTGATTTTATGACCATAATAGCACTTATATGTGTAGATATTAATATCATTACCTACACTATTTGCATGTTATTGAAGTTTACATTAACTTATTTGTATTTTCTTGAATAGTCAAATTAAGACATTTTACACCTACAATAGTACTTTTATGCGCGTAATATTAACATCGTTGCCTGCACTATTTGCTTGTTACTAATGTTTACTTTAACTATGTAGTATTAGCTTGAATGGTTAAATTAATTGATGTTATACCCATAATTGCACTTGTATGCATAAATATTAACATCTTTACTAACACCATTAGCATGTTACTAATATCTACTTTGACTTATTTGTATTTTCTTGAATTGTTAAAGTAAAAGATTTTATACCTACAATAGCACTTTAATGCACGAATATTAACATCTTTGCCTACACTATTTGCATGATATTAATGTTTACTTTGACTTATTTGTATTTGCTTGAATCGTTAAATTAAGGGATTTTATACTCATAATAGCACTCGTATGCACGGATATTAAAATCGTTGCCTGCACTATTTGCTTCTTACTAATGATTACTTTAACTATGTTGTAAAAGGTTGAATGGTTAAATTAATGGAATGTTCTACCTACAATAGCAATTTTATGGACCGCGATTAACATCTTTACCTTCTTTGCATTGAAATTAACACCTTTTTCTACACTATTTTCTTGTTTGTATTGTTTACTTTAACTAAGTTGAATTATCTTGAATTGTTAAATTAAGAGACATTATGCCAATAATAACACTCGTAAGGATGGATATTAACATTCTTGCCTACACTATTTTCTTGTTACTAATATTTACTATAACTATGTGATATTTACTTGAATTCATGAATTAATAGAATGTTATATCTACAATAGCACTTTTATGCACCGAACTCAACATCTTTGCCTACACTATTTGCTTCTTAGTAATGTTAACTTTATCTATGTTGTATTAGCTTGAATGGTTAAACTAATGGATTTTATCCCCATAATAGCACTTTTATGCACGGATATTTACATCTTTGCCAATACTATTTGCATGTTACTAATGTTTACTTTAAATTATCTCTATTTGCTTGTATTGTTAAGTTAAAAGATTTTATAACAACAATAGTTCTTTTAGGCATAGACATTAACATCTTTGCCTACACTTTTTGAATGCTAGTAATGATTACTTTAACTTTGTCGTTTTTGTTTTACTGGTTAAATTAAAAGATTATATACTTACAACAACACTTTTATGCACGGATATTAACATCGTTGCCTGCACTATTTGCTTGTTACTAATTTTTACTTTAACTATGTAGTATTAGCTTGAATGGTTAAATTAATTGATTTTATACCCATAATAGCACTTGTATGCATGAATATTAACATCTTTACCAACACCATTAGAATGTTACTAATATCTCCTTTGACTTATTTGTATTTTCTTGAATTGTTAAATTAGGAGATTTTATACCCATAATAGCACTTGAATGCATGAGTATCAACATCTCTGCCTACCCTATTTGCTTGTTACTAATGTTTACTTTAACTATGTTTATTAACTCGAATAGTTAAATGAATGGATTTTATACCCATAAAAGCGTTTGTATGCAGGGATATTAAAATCTTTGCCTGCAATATTTGCTTGTTACTAATGTTTACTTTAACTATGTTGTAATAGCTTGAATTGTTAAATCAAAGGAATGTTATACCTACAATAGCACTTTTAAGCACCAAAATCAACATCTTTGCCTACACTATTTGCTTGTTTCAAATGTTTACTTTGACGTATTTTTATTTACTTGAATGGTTAAATTAAAAGATTGTATACCCATGGTAGCATTCATAGGTACAGATATTAACATCTTTGCCTCACTATTTGCATGTTATTAATGTTTACTTTGACTTATTTGTATTTGCTTGAATCGTTAAATAAAGGGATTTTATACCCATAATAGCACTTGTATTCACAGATATTAAAATCGTTCCCTGCACTATTTGCTTCTTACTAATGATTACTTTAACTATGTTGTAAAAGCTTGAATGTTTAAATTAATGGCATGTTATACCTACAATAGCACTTTTATGCACCACAATCAACATCAACAACTATTTTGTTGTTACTAATGATTACTTTAACTTTGAGGTATTCTCTTGAATGGTTGAATTAACTGATTTTATACCCATAATAGCACTCATAGGGACAGATATTAACATCTTTGCCTACACTATTTGCTTGTTACTAATGTATACTATAACTTCGAGGTATTATCTTGAATGGCTGGTATTTTTAAACACAAAATAGCACTCATAGGGACAAATATTGACATCTTTGCCTACACTTTTTGATTGTTAATTATGTTTTCTTTAGCTATGTTGTATTAGCATGAATGGCAAAGTTGATGAATTTTATACCCATAATAGCACTTGCATGCATGAATATTAACATCTTTGCCTACAGTATTTGCATGTTACTAATGTTTATTTTGACTTATTTGTATTTTCTTGAATCGTTAAAGTAAGAGATTTTATATCTGCAATAGCACTTTTATGCACGAATATTAACATCGCTGCCTACACTTTTTGCTTGTTACTTATGTTTAGATGAACTAATTGCATTAGCTTGAATGGTTAAATTAAGAGATTTTTTACCAACAATAGCACTTGAATGCACGGATACTAACATCGTTGCCTACACTCTTTGCTTGTTACTAATGTTTCTTTTACTTTGTCGTATTTGCTTGAATGGTTAAATCAAAGGAATGTTATACCCATAATAGCACTTGCATGCATGGATATTAACATTTTTGCCTACAGTATTTGTATGTTACTAATGTTTACTTTGACTTATTTGTATTTGCTTGAATGGTTAAATTAAGAGATTTTATACCAAAAATAGCACTTTTATGCACGGATATTAACATCGTTGTCTACACTATTTGCCTGTTACTATTGTTTACATTAGCTATGTTGTATTAGCTTGAATTGTTAAATTAATGTCTTTTATACCAATAATAGCACTTGTATGCACGGATATTAACATCCTGCCTACACGTTTTGCATGTTACTAATGTTTACTTTAACTTTGAGTTATTATCTTGAATGGTTGAATTAACAGATATTATACCCATACTAGCACTCATAGAGACAGATATTAACATATTTGCTTACACTATTTCCATGTTACTAATGTTTACTTTAACTTTGAGTTATTATCTTGAATGGTTGAATTAACAGATATTATACCCATACTAGCACTCATAGAGACAGATATTAACATATTTGCTTACACTATGTGCATGTTACTAATGTTTACTTTAACTTTGAGGTATTATCTTGAATGGTTCAATTAACTGATTTTATAGCCATAATAGCACTCATAGGGACAGATATTAACAGTTTTGCCTACACTATTTGCTTTTTAGTAATGTTTACCTTAACTATGTTGTACTAGCTTGAATCGTTAACTTAATGGATTTCTTACTCATAATTGCACTTCCATGCACAGATAGTAACATTTTTGCCTACACTTTTTGCGTGTTACCATGTATACTTTGACTTTTTTGTATTTGCTTGAATGGTTAAATTAAAGGAATTTTATACCTACCATAGCAGTTTTATGAACCGAAATCAATCTCTTTATCACACTATTTGCTTGTTACTAATGTTTACTTTAACTATGTTGTATTAGCTTGCATGGTTGAATTTATTGATTTTATACCAATAATAGCACTCGTAAGGATGGATATTAACATTTTGCCTACACCATTTGCTTGTTACTAATGTTTCCTATAACTATGTGGTATTTACTTGCATGCATGAGTTAATAGAATGTCATACCTACAATAGCACTTTTATGCACCGAAATCAACATCTTTGCCTACACTATTTGCTTCTTAGTAATGTTAGCTTTAACTATGTTGTACTAGCTTGAATGGTTAAATTAATGGATTTTAAACCCATAATAGCACTTTTGTGCACTGATAATAACATCGCTGCCTACACTATTTGCTTGTTACTAATGTTTACTTTAACTATGTTGCATTTGCTTGAATGGTTAAATTAAAGGAAAGTTATACCTAAAATAGCACTTTTATGCACCGAAATCAACACTTTTACCAACACTTTTTGCTTGTTAGTAATGTTCACTTTAACTTTGTTGTATTAGCTTGAATGATTAAATTAAGGAGATTTTTTACGAACAATAGCACTTGTTACATCTTTGCCTACACTTTTTGCATGTTATTAATGTTTACTTTGACTTTTTGTATTTGCTTGAATTGTTAAATTAAGAGATTTTATGCCTACAATTGCACTTTTTTGCACGGATATTAACACCGTTGCCTACACTATTTGCTTGTTACTAGTGTTTACTTTAACTATGTTGTATTAGCTTGAATGAATAAATTAATGGATTTTTTTCCCATAATAGCACTTGCATGCTTGGATATTAACATCTTTGCTTACACTTTTTGCATCTTACTAATGTTTACTTTGACATTGAGGTATTATCTTGAATGTTTGAATTAACATATTTTATACCAAAAATAGCACTTATAGGGACAGATATTAAGATCTTTGCCTACACCATTTGCTTGTTAGTAATGTTTACTTTAACTTTGTTGTATTAGCTTCAATGGTTAAATTAATGGATTTTGTACCAATATGAGCACTTGCAAGCATGGATATTAAGATCTTTGCCTACACTTTTTGCATGAAACTAATGTTTACTTTAACTATGTTGTATTAGCTTGAATGGTTTCATTAAAGGAATGTTATACCTACAAGGCACCTTTTTCACGGATATTAACTTCGTTGCCGACACTGTTTGCTTGTTAGTAATGTTTACTTTAACTTTGAGGTATTATGTTGAATGGTTGAATTAACAGATTTTATACCCATAATAGCAGTCATAGAGACAGATATTAACATGGTTGCCTACACAATTTGCTTGTAACTAATGTTTACTTTAACTTTGAGGTATTTTCTTGAATGGTTGAATTAACAGATTTTATATCCATAATGGCACTCATGGTGAAAGAAAGTAACATCTTTGCTTACACTATTTTCTTGTTATTAATGTTTACTTTAAATTATCTGTATTTGCTTGAATGGTTAAATTATGAGATTTTATAACAACAGTAGTTCTTTTAAGCATAGACATTAACATCTCTGCCTACACTTTTTGAATGCTACAAATGTTTACTTTAGCTTTGTCGTTTTTGCTTGACTAGTAAAAGTAAAATATAATATACTTACAGTTGCACTTTTATGCACGGATATAAACGTCGTTGTTCACACTATTTGCTTGTTACTAATGTTTACTTTAAATTATCAGTATTTGCTTGAATGGTTAAATTAAGAGATTTCATAACAACAGTAATTCTTTTAAGCATAGACATTTACATCTTGCCTGCATTTTTTTAATGCTAGTAATGTTTACTTAAAGTTTGTTGTATTTGCTTGACTGGTTAAGTTAAAAGATGATATACTTACAATAGCACTTGTATGCACGGATATTAACATCCTGGCTACACTTTTTGCATGTTACTAATGTTTACTTTAACTTTGTCGTACTTGCTTGAATTGTTAAATTAAAGCAATGTTATACCTACAATAGCTTTTTTTTTGCACGGATATTAAGATTGTTGCCTGCACTATTTGCTTGTTACTAATGTTTTCTTTAACTTTGAGGTATTATCTTGAATGATTGAATTAACTGATTTTATACCCATGATAGCACTCATAGGGACTGATATTAGTATCTTTACCTACACTTCTTGCTTGTTACTAAGTTTACTTTAACTTTTTCGTATTTGATTGAATTGTTAAATTGAAGGAATGATATACCTACGATAGCACTTTAATGCATTGAAATCAACATCTTTGCATACACTTTTTGAATGAAAGTAATGTTTACTTTGATTTTTTTGTATTCGCTTGAATGCATAAATTAAGAGGTTTTATACCTACAATAGCACTTTTATGGAGGGATATTAACATCATTGCCTACACTATTTGCTTGTTACTAATGTTTACCTTAACTATGTTGTATTAGCTTGAATGGTTTCATTAAGGAATGTTATTTACAATAGCACCTTTATGCACGGATATTAACTTTGTTGCCTACACTATTTGCTTGTTACTAATGTTTACTTTAACTTTGAGGTATTATCTTTAATGGTTGAATTAACAGATTTTATACCCATAATAGCACTCGTATGGACAGATATTAACATGGTTGCCTACACTATTTGCTTGTAACTAATGTTTACTTTAACTATGTTGTATTAGCTTGAATGGTTAAATCAATGGATTTTATACCCATAATAACACTTGCATGCATGGATATTAACAACTTTGCCTACACTTTTTGCATGTTACTAATGTTAATTTGACTTTTTTGTATTTGCCAAAATGGTTAAATTAAGAGATTGTATACCTACAACAGCACTTTTATCCACGGATATTAACATCGTTGCCTACACTTCTTTCTTCCTTTAAGTCAGTTGGTGCTCAGTGCGCTGCAGTGGCCATTACTAGAGCACGCCACCTTTCTCGGTCAGCAGCCTGATGTACTGCACTGGCCAAACTTCCTCCAAACAATTTTACAATGTCACTTGCCCATGATGTCAGTGGCCTTCCTCTTCTTCTCTTTTCCTCGACTTTTCCCTCGATAATACACCTTTCCATACCCCCTTTCTTATGATGTGTCCAAAGAAACGCATCTTCTTCAAGATCATGTTTTTCCTTAGTACAAGACTTGTTCCAATTTTATCTAGCACCCACTGGTTTGTCCTTTTATCTGTCCATGAGACTCTCAATAACCTTCTATAACACCACATCTCAAAGGAGTCAATCTTCTTCCCGTCTGTTTCTGTAAATGTCCAGGACTCGCACCCATATGTTGCTACAGCAAAGGCAGTGGCATGTAGCAGCCGTAACTTCAGCTTGGTGGATATTCCTCTGCTTTTCCAAATGTTTAATATATTCTGTACGGTAGTCTTAGCCATTGCAAGCCATTTTCTTATTTCCTTGCTGCTTTTACAGGACGTGTCAATAACTGATCCCAGATACACAAAATTATCAACTCTTTCAATTTTCTCTTCACCTAACATAAACTCCTTTATATCCGCTCGATTACTGTCTACAACCATGTTCTTCGTTTTCTTGGTGTTCAAAAGCAGACCTCTTTTCTTACTGATCTCTTTTATTTGCTTTAGGAGCTCAAGTAGCTCTGACTTTGAGCTGCACATTAATGTTGTGTCGTCTGCGAAACGTAAGTTAGAGTACCTTACACCGCCAATTTTCACTCCTCCTTCATAATTTTGTAAAACTTCTCTCATAATGTCCTCGGCGTAAATATTGTACAGGTTTGGTGACATAATACAGCCTTGTCGAACCCCCCTTCCTATTTTAAACCAATCTGTGTCACCGCAATTTATTCTTACAGTTGTCTCTTGATTTTCATAGAGCTTTTTTATGAGATCGATGATGTGCATGGGGAAACCCATTTGTGTCATAATTTTCCATAGTTGAGCATGGCTCACGCAGTCAAATGCCTTGGTATAATCGATAAAGCATAAATATATTGGAATATTGTGGGTCTTACATTTTTCCATGATGTTTCGTATATTCACAATTTGATCTCTTGTTCCCATGTCCTCAACAAAACCTGCTTGTTCTTCACTTATTTCTTCTCTATATCTCTTTTTAATTCTCTTTATGATTATCTTAAGAATTACTTTTCTTGGATGAACAATTAAGCTAATTGTCCGGTTACTTGCATACATACATACATAAATACATACATACATACATACATACATACATACATACATACATACATACATACATACATACATACATACATACATACATACATACATACATTTTTTATTTTATAACGCAGGTTTAATGTTTAGCAACCTCTTGTTGGTTGATGTGGACCTGCAACTTAAAAGTTCTAAGCAAAAAAAAAATTAATACAAAACCCTATCTAATTTAAAATCAGTGACTATGTTAAAACCTAAGTAGCACTTCTTTATTCAAAATATCTTAAATTTACCAACTTATTAGAAATACACAAAATAATCGAGATCTTTATTCACATTTACAGTAGTTCCCTTACTAAACGAAATTTGTTCAATTATTTTACAGTTCTTTGTCAGCGATTTTTTAAATTTTAACAAATTGTCAGCACTCTTCAAATCTGAGTTTAATATGTTCCATAATATCGATCCTCAGTATTTTAACGTGTTTCGTTCAGTTTCTGATTTCAACCTTTCTATCTCTACTTTCTCCCCTCTCCATGTATTACATTTGATGGTATACATCCCTTCTAGTCTATGCCATTCTGCTCCCTTAACGATCTTATACATCTCAACGGCAATCTTCCTCTTATATATATATTCGATGTTATTCCAGTTAGCTCTTTGCAGTACCTCTACGTCTTTCACCTTTCATTTGTTTTCCTCACAATCCTAGCTGCTTTTATGTGTCGACATTCGATCTTCTGCAGTAGGTTCTTTGAACATGTCCCCCACACCAGCAGACCATACGTTATTTTTGGAACAATCATAGTGAAGTAGATCTTTTCAAGCATTTCACTTGGCAAGAATTTTATCTTTCGTAACATTGCATTGTAAACTGTAAATTTCCTCCTAACTTTCTCTATTTGTGTGTTCCACGTAAACTTACTGTCAATGTACACCCCCAGCAACTTGCATTCCGTTTTGTAGTTAACTGTATTACTGGCAATTTCAATTGGCTTCAAGGGACCTATAAATGTATTCTTTTGAATGATCATTGCATCTGTCTTTTTGGCATTTATTGTCATTCTATTCTTTACGCACCATTGCGTTATTTCGTTGGCCAGACATTGCATTTTATTTACAGCATCGTCTGTTGTTTTCCCTATAACAGATGCTGTGATGTCGTCGGCATAAAGGTGTATTTCGCCATCTGAATCTAACTCTGATATGTCATTCATGTATATGGAAAACATTCTTGGACCCAAAAGAGAACCTTGTGGTACTCCGTACTTGACCTTTCTCAATTCAGATGCCACCCCATTTACCTCGGTAAACTGTTGCCGATCTTCTAAGTAACTTTCGAGGAGATGATAAAGTTGTCCAGTGATGCCAATTGCTTTCTGTTTTTGTTTTAATATCTGATGGTCTATCGAGTCGAAAGCAAATAGCAGAATGCTGCAATAAATTCTTTGCTAATGTAGGAGAAAACTTAGCAAATAAATTTGAGGGAAACGACGTTGAGCAAGTCCAATACATATCAAGAGTAACTCCAACATTATCAGAGCTGAATCTTACGAGAATTGCTGCAGTCAATAAACAAGACTCCAACTACCTTTCCATTATTTATCGCATTTTTCCACACTTCTGATAAATAAAGCAACAAGGACTCCGTTGATGTTCCTTTTTGTACGCCCATTGATTTCTTTGCCGCGTCAAATCTACCTGTTCGTCTAGCTGGTTACATATAACGGCTTCATACACCTTGCTGGCTATGGACAGCATGGTTAAGAGGCGGTAATGACCTCTCTCAACTCTTTCACCTACTTTTTAAGCTGGCTTCAGTTTACCGATTTTCCATGTTGATGGGAACCTTCTCTCTAGGTATCTTTGTCTGCATATATTTGCCAGACATACACCCATATCATTAGCAAGCAACCTTAACTCGTTAGTTGTAATGCCGCCATGTCCTGCAGCTTTTCTAGGGTTCAGCATTTTCAATTTTTCTGTGAATTCCTTACTCGTAAGATTCAGCTCTGATAATGTTGGAGTTACTCTTGATATGTATTGGACTTGCTCAACGTCGTTTTCCTCAAATTTATTTGCTAAGTTTTCTCCTACATTAGCAAAGAATTTATTGCAGCATTCTGCTATTTGCTTATCATTTATCAATATATCTCCAGTTTCACTCTTGATTGGGCCTATTCTCTTTTTCCCTGATCCTTCTGTGCCTGTTAGCTCTTTTACTATTCTCCAGAAATCAGAACCTCCTTTATCTGTGTCTGCAAGCTTTCTTTTCCAGTATTTTGCCTCTGCTATTTTCAATTCTTTGCAAACTCTGTTCCTTATCTTTTTGTATTCTTCCCTAGCCTGCACATCTTGGGTTCTTTTTGCCTTTTTTAATAAGCTATACCGTTGGTTCATTAACTTTTGTATCTTGCTGTCCATCCAAGGAAGGGATTTAGACCTGATCTTTGCTTTTCTCTTTGGGATATACTCATTTGTCACATCTTTATATAATTTCTCCACCATCCATACATTATCATCAATATCATCGAAAATGTTGCATGTATGCCAGGGGACTGTCTGTATCATTTCCCTGAACTTCCTTGTGTCAAACTTTTTCTTATCTGTTACCATTCTTATTACAGGAGATACCTTTTTTCTTTGATACTTTAGAATAGAATATATCATTCTATGGTCGGCAATACCCACATCAAATACACCTGATTTATCAACCTTGTCTGGATCACTAACTAGCAGTACATCTATCAGCGTTTTTGTGTCCTCTGTAATTCTAGTAGGATCTTTAATGACGTTTTGGAGACGATGGCTTTTCATTGAGCTTTTCCCATTTGTGTTCGTTTTGTCAAGTAGGTCACTATTCAGATCCCCCATTATCAAGATGCTCTTCTTTCTCGTTTTCAAATATTTTATGCGCTTATCGAATAGTGTAAAGAAACCTCTATCATCAGGTGGAGGCACACTCTTTTTCATCTCCTTTTTTTGGAAGAGGAACAAAGATTGCCCTGCACCAATCTTGTGGCCATTCCTTCATTCTCCACACCATCTTGCATATTTTCCATAACAATGTAATTAATTCTTTTCCACTTGCTTTCCACATCTCAATTGGAATGTTGTCTATCCCTGGCGACTTTCCATTTCTAAGGTGTTTTAATGCCCATTCTACCTCTGATCGAAGTGGAGCTGGCTCCATACTCTCATATATCATTTCTTCCATCTGCTCCTCATCGTCTCCTTCATAAAGTTCTGAACAATACTCCGCCCACAGTCGCTTGATATCATCACTCTCTGTTAGTGTCCTTCCCATTTTGTCTTTTATGGCATCTGTTTTTGGCACCCACTTTCCTGTAATTTCTCTCATAATCTGAAAGATTTTCTTAGAGCTCTTGTTCCCTTCATTTTCCATTTCAACATATTTTTGTTCGAGATATCGATTCTTATCATTTCTTGCACTTCTGGTCACCTCTCGGTTCAGCCTTTTCCAATGCTCTCTATTTCCCTTTCTCTTTGCTTCTCTTCTCTCCTCTGCTAGTTTAGTCGTATGTTAACTCATCCAAGGTTTTTTCATCTTTTTCTTTCTGGGAACAGTCTCCTGAGCAACTCCTTGAATGGCTTCAATTTGTAATTCCCAGAGAGCATTTGGTGTTGTTTCTTCTTCCTTTATTGCAATAAGGAACCTATAATGCAATAATGCCTACACTATTTGCGTGATACTAATATTTACTTTAACTATGTTGTAATAGCTTGAATGGTTAAATTAATGGATTTTATACCCATAATAGCACTCATAGGGACAGGTATTAACATCCTGCTTACACTTTTTGCATGTTGCTAATGTTTACTTTGTCGTATTTGCTTGAATGGTTAAAATAAAGGAATGTTATTACTACAATAGCACTTTTATGCACGGATATCAATATGGTTGCCTACACTATTTGCTTGTCACTAATAATTACTTTAACTTTGATGTATTATCTTGAATGGATAAATAAACAGATTTTATACCCATTATAGCACTCATACGGACAAATATTAACATCTTTGCCTACACTATTTGAATGTTACTAGTATTTACTTGACATATTTGCATTTGCATGAATGGTTAAATTAAGAGATTTTTTACCAACAATAGCACTTGTATGCACGGATATTAACATCGTTGCCTGCACTATTTGCTTGTTTCTAATGTTTACTTTAAATTTGAGGTATTATCTTGAATGGTTGAATAAACTGATTTTATACCCATGATAGCACTAATAGGGACAGATATTAACATCTTTACCTACACTGCTTGCTTGTAAGTTTACTTTAACTTTTTTGTATTAGCCCTAAGGGTTAAATTAAGAGATTTTTTGCCAACAATAGCACTTGTATGCACGGATATTAACATCTTTGCCCACACTATTTGCATGTTACTAATGTTTACTTTAACTTTGAGTTATTATCTTGAATGGTTGAATTAACTGATTTTATACCCATGAAAGCACTCATAGGGACAGATATTAACATCTTTGCCTACACTATTTGCATGTTACTAATGCTTACTTTGACTTATTTGTATTTGATTGAATGGTCAAATTAAAGGTATGTGATACCTACAATAGCACTTTTATGCACCGCTATCTACATCTTTGCCTACACTATTTGCTTGTTACTAATGTTTACTTTAACTATGCTGTATTAGCTTGAATGGTTAAATTAATAGATTTTAAACCCATAATAGCACTTGTATGTACGGATATTGACATCTTTGCCTATACTTTTTGCATGTTACTAATGTTTACTTTAACTTTATCATATTTGCTTGAATGATTAAATTAAAGGAATGTTATACCTACGATAGCACTTTTACTCACGGATATTAACATCATTGCCTACACTGTTTGCTTGTAACTAATGTTTACTTTAACTTTGAGGTATTATCTTGAATGGTTGAATTAACTGATTTTATACCCATTATAGCACTCATAGGGACAGAGATTAACATCTTTACCTACACTTATTGCTTGTTGCTAAGTTTACTTTAAATTTGTCGTATTTGATTGAATGATTAAATTAAAGGAATGATATACCTACAATAGCACTTTCATGCACCGAAATCAACATCTTTGCCGACACTCTTTGCTTGTTACTAATGTTTACTTTAACTTTGAGCTATTATCTTGAATGGTTGAAATAACAGATTTTATACCCATAATAGCACTCATAGGGACAGATATTAACATCTTTGCCTACACTATTTGCATGTTACTAATGTTTACTTTGACCTATTTGTATTTGCTTGAATGGTTATATTAAGAGATTTTTTACCAAGAAAAGCACTAGTTTGCACGGATATTGACATCTTTGCCTACACTATTTGCATGTTACTAATGATTACTTTAACTTATTTGGATTTTTTTTAATGGTTGAATTAATGGATTTTATACCCATAATAGCACTTATAGGGACAGATGTTAAGATCTTTGCCTACACTATTTGCTTGTTACTGATGTTTACTTTAAGTATGTTGTATTAGCTTGAGTTGATAAATTAAGAGATTTTATACGCATAATAGCATTTTTTGCACGGATATTAACATCTTTGTTTACACTATTTGCAAGGTACTAATGCTTTACTTCAACTACGTTGTATTTGCTAGAATGGTTAAATAAAGAGATTTTAAACCCATAACAGCACTTGTATGCGTGAATATTGACATCTTTGCCGAAACTATTTGCATTATTCTAATGTTTATTCTAACTTTGTGTTATTAGCTTGAATGGTTGAGTTAATGGACTTCATACCCATAATGGCACTTGCATAAATTGATAATAACATCTTTGCCTACACTAATTGCTTGTTACTAATGTTTACTTTAACTTTGAGGTATTATCTTGAATGGGTAAATTAAGAGATTTTTTACCAACAATAGCACATGAATGCACCGCAATCAACATCTTCGCCTACACTATTTGCTGGCTAGTAATGTTTACTTTAACTATGTTGTATCAGGTTGAATGGTTAAATTAATGGATTTAATATGCATAATAGCACTTGCTTGCATGGATATTAACATCTTTGCCTACACCTTTTGCATGTTACTAATGTTTACTTTACCTTTGTTGTATTTTCTTGAATGGTTAGATTAAAGAAATGTTATACCTACCGTAGCTCTTTTATGCACCGCTATCTACATCTTTGCCTACACAATTTTCTTCTTACTAATGTTTACTTTAACTATGTTGTATTAGCTTGAATGGTTAAATTAATGGATTTTATACCCATGATAGCATTTGCATGCATTGATATCAATATCACTGCCTACATAACTTGTATGTTACAAATGTTTACTTAGACATATTTGAATTTTCTTCAATGGTTAAATTAAAAGATTTTATACCTAAAATAGCACTTTTATGCAAG
This sequence comes from Aurelia sp. 4 Dawson et al 2005, assembly GCA_964019985.1. Classification (NCBI taxonomy): domain Eukaryota; kingdom Metazoa; phylum Cnidaria; class Scyphozoa; order Semaeostomeae; family Ulmaridae; genus Aurelia; species Aurelia sp. 4 Dawson et al 2005. The sequence continues at coordinate 8,023,981 of OZ026509.1, forward strand.
GATATTAACATGGTTGCCTAAAATATTTGCTTGTTACTTATGTTTAATCTAACTATGTTATATTAGCTTGAATAGTTCAATTAAGGGATTTTTTACCCATAATAGCACTTGTATAAACGGATATTAACATCGTACCTACACATTTTGCATGTTACTAATGTTTACTTTAACTTTGTTGTATTTGCTTGAATGCTTAAATTAATGGAATGTTATACCTACAATAGCACTTGTTTGCACGGATATTAACATGATTGCCTAAACGATTTCCTTGTTACTAATTTTTACTTTAACTTTGAGGTATTATCTTGAATGGTTGAAATAACAGTTTTTTTGCCCATAATAGCACCCAAGAGGACAGATATCAACATCTTTGTTTACACTATTTTCTTGTTACTAATGTTTTACTTCAACAATGTTGTATTTGCTAGAATGATTAAATAAAGAGATTTTAAACCCATAACAGCACTTGTATGCGTGGATATTAACATCTTTGCCAAAAGTATTTGCATTATTCTAATGTTTATTTTAACTTTGTGTTATTTGCTTGAATGGTTAAATTAAGAGATTTTATACCTACAGTAGCACTTATATGCACGGATATTAACATCTTTGCCTATACTCTTTGCTTGTTACTAATGTTTACTTTAACTTTGTTGCATTAGCCTTAATGGTTAAATTAAAACATTTTTTACCAGTAATAGCACTTGTATGCACGGATATTAGCATCTTTGCCTACACTATTTGCATCCTACTAATATTTACTTTAACTTATTTGTATTTGTTCTAATGGTTAAATTAATGGATTTTATACCCATAATAGCACTTATAGGGACAGATATTAACATCTTTGCCTATACTATTTGCTTGTGAGTAATGTTTACTTTAATTATGTTGTATTAGCTTGAATTGTTAAATTAAGAGATTTTATACCTACAATAGTACTTTTATGCAGGGATATTAACATCTTTGCTTACACTATTTGCAGGTTACTAATGATTACTTTGTTTTTGTCGTATTAGATTGAATGGTCAAATTAAAGGAATGTTATAACTACGATAGCAATTTTATGCACCGCAATAAGCATCTTTGCATACACTATTTGCTTGTTACTAATGTTTACTTTAAGTATGTTTTATTGGTTTGAATTGTTAAATTAATGGATTTTGTACCCATAAGGGCACTTGCATAAATGGATATTAAGACCTTTGCAAACACTATTTGCATATTACTAATGTTTACTTCGACTTATTTGTATTAGCTTGAGTAGTTAAATGAAAAGATTTCATACTTACAATAGCACTTTTATACACGGATACTAACATCGTTGTTCACAATAATTGCTTGTTACTAAGTTTGCTTTAATTTTGTTGTTTTATCTTGAATTGTTAAATTGAGAGATTTTTACCCCTTGCATGCATGGATATTATCATCTTTGCCTACACTATTTGCATGTTACTAATGTTTACTTTGTTTTTGTCGTATTAGATTGAATGGTTAAATTAAAGGAATGTTATACCTACGATAGCAATTTTATGCACCGCAATAAGCATCTTTGCATACACTATTTGCTTGTTACTAATGTTTACTTTTAGTATGTTGTATTGGTTTGAATTGTTAAATTAATGAATTTTGTACCCATAAGGGCACTTGCATAAATGGATATTAAGACCTTTGCACACACTATTTGCATATTACTAATGTTTACTTCGACTTATTTGTATTAGCTTGATTAGTTAAATGAAAAGATTTCATACTTACAATAGCACTTTTATACACGGATACTAACATCGTTGTTCACAATAATTGCTTGTTACTAAGTTTGCTTTAATTTTGTTGTTCTATCTTGAATTGTTAAATTAAGAGATTTTTACCCCTTGCATGCATGGATATTATCATCTTTGCCTACACTATTTGCATGTTACTAATGTTTACCTTAACTTATTTCTATTTGCTTGAATGATTAAATTAAGATATCTTATACCAACAATAGCACTTTTATGCACGCATATTAACATCGTTGCCTACACTATTTGCTTGTTAGTATTGTTTACTTTAATTATGTTGTATTAGTTTGAATTGTTAAATTAAGAGATTTTATACCTACAATAGTACTTTTATGCAGGGATATTAACATCTTTGCTTACACTATTTGCATGTTACTAATGATGTTGTATTGGCTTGAATTGTTAAATTAATGGGATTTGCACCCATAATGGCACTTGCATGCATGGATATTAAGATCTTTGCAAACACTATTTGCATGTTACTAATGTTTACTTTGACTTATTTGCATTAGCTTGATTAGTTAAATGAAAAGATTTCATACTTACAATAGCACTTTTATACACGGATACTAACATCGTTGTTCACAATATTTGCTTCTTACTAAGTTTGCTTTAATTTTATTGTTTTATCTTGAATTGTTAAATTAAGAGATTTTTACCCCTTGCATGCATGGATATTATCATCTTTGCCTACACTATTTGCATGTTACTAATGTTTACCTTAACTTATTTCTATTTGCTTGAGTGATTAAATTAAGATATCTTATACCAACAATAGCACCTTTATGCACGCATATAAACATCGTTGCCTACACTATTTGCTTGTTACTAATGTTTACATTAACTTATTCCTATTTGCTTGAATGATTAAATTAAGATATCTTATACCAACAATCGCATCTTTATGCACGCATATTAACATCGTTGCCTACACTATTTGCTTGTTAGTATTGTTTACTTTAATTATGTTGTATTAGCTTCAATGGTTAAATTAAGAGATTTTATACCTACAATAGTACTTTTATGCAGGGATATTAACATCTTTGCTTACACTATTTGTAGGTTACTAATGATGTTGTATTGGCTTGAATTGTTAAATTAATGGGATTTGTACCCATAATGGCACTTGCATGCATGGATATTAAGATCTTTGCAAGCACTATTTGCATGTTACTAATGTTTACTTTGACTTATTTGCATTAGCTTGATTAGTTAAATGAAGAGATTTTATATTTAGAATAGCACTTTTATACACGGACACTAACATCGTTGTTCACAATATTTGCCTGTTACTAAGTTTGCTTTAATTTTATTGTTTTCTCTTGAATTGTTAAATTAAGAGATTTTTACCATTAATAGCACTTGCATGCATGGATATTATCATCTTTGCCTACACTATTTGCATGTTACTAATGTTTACTTTGACTTATTTTCTTGAATGGTTAAATTAAGAGATTTTATAACTACAATAGGACTTTTATGGACGGACGTTAACATCGTTTCCTACACTATTTGCTTGTTAGTATTGTTTACTTTAATTATGTTGTATTAGCTTGAATGGTTAAATTAAGAGATTTTATACCTACAATGGGACTTTTATGGACGGACATTAACATCGTTTCCTACACTATTTGCTTGTTACTAATGTTTACTTTGACTATGTTGTATTAGCTTGATTAGTTATGTTGAGAGATTTTATACGCATAATAGCACTTTTTCCACGGATATTAACATATATGCCCACACTATTTGCATTATACTAATGTTTACTTTAACTTTGTTGTATTAGCTTGAATGGTTAAATTAAGAGATTTTTTACCAACAAAAGCACTTGTATCCACGGATATTAACATCACTGCCTACACTATTTGAATGCTACTATTGTTTACTGTTTAATGTTTAATGGTCACTAATGTTTAATGTTTAATGTTTAATGCTACTATGTTGTATTAGCTTTGACAGTTAAATTAATGGATTTTATACCCATAATAGCACTTGCATGCATGGATATTAAGATCTTTGCCTACACTCTTAGCATGTTACTAATGTTTATTTTGACGTATTTTCTTGAATGGTTAAATTAAGAGATTTTTTACCTACAATAGCACTTTTATGGACGGATATTAACATGGTTACATTTACTATTTGCTTGTTACTAATCTTTACTTTGACTATGTTGTATTATCTTGATTAGTTATATTAAGAGATTTTATACCAACAGTAGTTCTTTTATGCACAGACAGCAACATCTTTGCCTACACTATTTGCTTGTTACTAATGCTTATTTTAACTATGTTGTATTATTTTGAATGGTTAAATTATTGGACTTTATACCCATAATAGCACTTTTATGCAGGGATATTAACATCTTTGCTTACACTATTTGCAGGTTACTAATGATGTTGTATTGGCTTGAATGGTTAAATTAATGGACTTTATACCCATAGTAGCACTTGCATGGATGGATATTAACATCTTTCCCTACACTATTGGCATGTTACTAATGTTTAATTTGACTTATTTGTATTTGCTTGAATGGTTAAATTAATGGATTTTATACCCATAATAGCACTTGCATGCATGGATATTAATATCTTTGCCCAAACTATTTGCATGTTACTAATGTTTACTTTGAGTTATTTGTATTTGCTTGAATGGTGAAATTAAGAGATTTTATACCTACAATAGCTCTTTTATGCAGGGACATTAACATTGTTGCCTACACTTTGCTTGTTACTAATATTACTTTAACTATGTTGTATTATCTTAAATGGTTAAATTAAGAGATTTTTCACGAACAATAGAACTTTTATGGACGGATATTAACATTGTTGCCTGCACTTTGCTTGTTACTAATGTTACTTTAACTATGTTGTATTATCTTAAATGGTTAAATTAAGAGATTTTTTACGAACAATAGCACTTTTATGTACGGATATTAACATTGTTGTTCACACTATATGCTTGTTACTAAGTTTACTTTAATTTTGTTGTATAATCTTTAATTGTTAAATTAAGGGACTTTATGACCATAATAACACGCGTAAGGATGGATATTAACATCTTTGGCTACACTAATTGCTTGTTACTAATGTTTACTTTAACTTTGTCGTATTTCCATAAATGTTTAAATTAAAGGAATGTTATACCTACAATAGCACTTTTATGCACCGAAATCAACATCTTTGCCTAAACTATTTGCTTGTTGCTAATGCTTACTTTAACTATGTTGTATTAGCTTGAATGGTTGAATTATTGGATTTTGTACCCATAATAGCACCTGTATCTATGGATATTAACATCTTTGCCTACACTATTTGCATGTCATTAATGTTTACTTTAACTGTTTTGTACATTCTTGAATGGTTAATCATGAGATTGTATACCCATAATAGCACTTTTATTCACGGTTATCAATATTGTTGCCTACACTATTTGCTTTTTACTAATGTTTACTTTAACAATGTTGTGTTAGCTTGAATGGTTAAATTAATGGATTTTATACCGATAATAACACTTGCATGTACGGATATTAATATCTTTGCCCACACTATTTGCATGTTACTAATGTTTATTTTGACTGATTTGTATTTGCTTGAATGGTTAAATTAGTGGATTTTATACTCAAAATAGCACTTGCATGCATGGATATTAACATCTTTTCCTACACTATTTGCATGTTACTAATGTTTACTTTGACATATTTTTTTGAATGGTTAAATTAAAAGATTTTATACCTACAATAGCACTTTTATGCACGGATATTAACATTGTTGCCTACACTATTTGCTTGTTACTAAGTTTACTTTAATGTTGTTGTATTATCTTGAATTGTTAAATTAAGAGACTTTATGCCCATAATAACACGTGTAAGGATGGATATTAACATCTTTGCCTACATGTGCTTGTTGCTAATGTTTACTTTAACTATGTTGTATTTGCTTGAATGGTTAAATTAATGTATTTTATACCCATAATAGCACTTGCATGCATGGATATTAACATCTTTGCCTAGACTATTTGCATATTACTTATGTTTACTTTAACTTTGTTGCATTTCCATGAATGGTTAAATTGTAGGAATGTTATACCTACAATAGCACTTTTATGCACCGAAATCAACATCTTTGCCTACACTATTTGCTTGTTGCTAATGTTTACTTTAACTATGTTGTATTAGCTTGAATGTTTAAATTGATGGAATTTATACCAATAATAGCACTTTTATGCATGGATATTAACATCTTTGCCTACACTATTTGCATGTTATTAATGTTTACTTTAACTTATTTGTATTTGCTCGAGTGGTTAAATTAAGAGATTTTATAACTACAATAGGACTTTTATGGACGTACGTTAACATCGTTTCCTACACTATTTGCTTGTTAGTATTGTTTACTTTAATTATGTTGTATTAGCTTGAATGGTTAAATTAAGAGATTTTATACCTACAATGGGACTTTTATGGACGGACATTAACATCGTTTCCTACACTATTTGCTTGTTACTAATGTTTACTTTGACTATGTTGTATTAGCTTGATTAGTTATATTGAGAGATTATATACGCATAATAGCACTTTTTGCACGGATATTAACATAGATGCCCACACTATTTGCATTATACTAATGTTTACTTTAACTTTGTTGTATTAGCTTGAATGGTTAAATTAAGAGATTTTTTACCAACAAAAGCACTTGTATCCACGGATATTAACATCACTGCCTACACTATTTGAATGCTACTATTGTTTACTGTTTAATGTTTAATGGTCACTAATGTTTAATGTTTAATGTTTAATGCTACTATGTTGTATTAGCTTTGACAGTTAAATTAATGGATTTTATACCCATAATAGCACTTGCATGCACGGATATTAACATCTTTGCCTACACTTTTTGCATGTTACTAATGTTTACTTGAACTTATTTCTATTTGCTTGAATGATTAAATTAAGATATCTTATACCAACAATAGCACCTTTATGCAAGCATATTAACATCGTTGCCTACACTATTTGCTTGTTACTAATGTTTACTTTAACTTATTTGTTTTTGCTTGAATGGTTAAATTAAGAGATTTTATACCTAGAATAGCATCTTTATGCACGAATATTAAGCTTTTTCAGCTTTTTCAGTTGCCTACTAATTCTTTTAGTAGCCAACTAACTTCTTCATTAGCCTACTAATTCTTTTACACAGCCTACTAACTTTCTCAGAAGCCTGATAATTCTTGTAGTATCCTCCTAACTTTCTCAGTTGTCTGGTAATTCTCTTAAGTGGCCAACTAACTTTTTTAGTAGCCTACTACTTCCATCAGGTACCCTACTAACTTTTCATTAGGCTACTAATTCTTTTACATAGCCTACTAGTCATACTAATCCTTTTCATCAGCCTACTACTTATTTTAAGTAGCCTACCAATTCTTTGTAGCAGTGAACTCACTTTTCAGTCCTTTAATTTCTAATTTTAATAACTTTTAATTCTTTCACGCAGCTGACTATTTCTTTTCAGTAGATTGCTAACTTTCTCAGTACCCTACTAAAATTTTCAGTAGCACACGCATCCTTATTAGTAGCCTACTAACTTTTTAGTAGCTTGTTAATTGTTTTAAGTTGCCTACTAACGTTTCCATTAGTCTACTAGTTTTATTGCGTAGCCTACTAAGTTTTTCATTAATCTACTAGACTACGTTCTTTTACGTAGCCTATCGGGTGAGTCAGAAAAAAAGGGGGCTTTTGGCGGACTGTGGTGTCGCAGTTAGCCACTCGATTACCGCAAACTAAATTTTTCCTTGCAGCCAAGAGTAACTTACTTAGATCACAAACCATTCCCAATCGAAATCGGAAACTGGATGCATTTGTTGAAAAGTATTTTCTTCGTAAGACCCTGTTTGGGAGCCTTGCAAACTTGTGAAATCTTTGACCAAGCCCCTTCAGCCGTTTAGCCTTACCAGCGTTGCAGGTACACGTTCTATTATCAGGGCAAACTGAAAACGTTGAGCCTGGTTCACACTAGGTCGCTCAAGTCACTAAGATCGTGCAGAAAGAATCACAAACAAAGACTGTGAGTTTGAATGCCTTGTCTTTTCTTTTGCTCTCTCTCTGTGAATCAGGCTTTAGGAAACAGTGTTGTTTGCATGAATTCCCAGTACAACGGAGCGTTTATCTACGTGAAAGAAACCTCTTTGCAAGACGAAGAAGCACACGTTCTTCATATCTTTCAAACGTATTTTCCAAGCATGGTAACCCAAGGGAGAAAATACTACCTCCTTATATTTCATTATCCCCTGATAATACCACGTGTACCTGTAACTTCTGCCAAGATAAAATGCGGAAGGGGCTCTGCGAAAGATTTTATCAGTTTGCAAGATTCCCGTACAAGGTCTTATGAAGAAAATGTTCTTAAAAAAATGCATTAAATGATTGAGTTCGATGGGGAAAGGTTTATAATCTAAGTTAGACTCATGGCTGCACGGAAAAACTTATTTCATGACCATTGGGTGGCTAAAGTAGATGTGACGGTCCGCCAAACGGCCCACGTTTTTTCTGACTCACCCAGTATTAACTTTTTCAATAACCTACTTAGTAGCCTACTTTCTATTCAGTAGCCTACTTAGTTTTTCTGTTGCCTCTAATTCTTCCACGTAGCTTACTATTTCTTTTTAGTAGCTTACTAACTTTCGCAGTACCCCACTAACTTTTTCAGTAGCCTTCTAATTCTTTTTAGTAGTCTACTAATTTTCTCAGTAGCTTACTAATTCGTTTATTGCCCTACAAACTTATTTAGTAAAGTACTAATACTTTTACGAAGAAAACTAATTCTTTTTAGTAGCCTACTAAGTTTCTCAGTAGCTTGCTAATTTGTTTATTGGCCTACTAACTTATTTAGTAGCGTACTAATTCTTTTACGAAGGAAACTAATTCTTTTTAGTTGCCTAAAAGCTTTTTCAGTAGCCTACTAATTCTTTGCAGTAGCCTACTAACTTTTTTAGTAGCCTACTAATTCTTTCACATACCCTACTATCTTCTTCATTGGCTAATTAATTCTTTTTAGTAGCCTACCAATCCCGTCAGTGACCTACAAATTCTTTTTATTAGCCTAATAACTTTTTAGTACCATACTAATCCTTTATACTGGCCTACTAGCTTTTTAGAAGCCTACTAACTCTCTTCAGTAGCCTAGTAACTTTTTAGTAGCCTACTAATTCTGTTACGTAAGAAATTTTAAGGGTTTGGGGAAGCACATGTCCCCAGCTCTTGCCAAAAATGCAGAATCATGATCAAAAACAGTGGATTTGTTGAAAGTTCTATTCTTGAGGCGGTAGTCTGTGGTAAAAAGGCCTTTAACAAAGGCAAAGAAGAGTCGGACAATTTGACCATTTTCGTACTGGCTGCCCAGCCCCCCACACTTGAAACCTGACTGTCTGACACTGCTCTGAGTCTTACTGAGATTGGAAAACATGAAGAAGCTGCAGAGTACCCTTAAAAGCTCTTAAAAAAGAACCAAAGAGAACCAAATGCGGAATGATCGCTTTACACTCTCCCCACTGTAAAGTAGCCTCGTTCTCTTCCCACTGTAAGATCCTTATTCGCAACATATCATAATGCAGCAGGAGGAAAACTGAGTTGCACATTTCAACTGAACTGACCTGAACTCAACAAAAAACTGAAAAAGAATTATCTCAAGATCAGAAATCGACTTGTTTTGCAAACGAATATTTGAAATTGGACAATTTGGTGGAAAACGCAGTTTAATTATGAAACGAAGGATGAGGCAAGCGACGACAATCATTGTTTTGAACTTCATATTAATAGACATTCCATATTATTTTGACAAATCCAGTATAATTGCCACTCATCGTTAATCAGATTCGCTGATGATGAACCAAGTTGGTGCGAAACGTTCGAATAACTAATAAAACATGTTTACGTCTAATTAACTAACTTTTATATCCCAACTGGAAATGTCTTAACAACTGGATTTGTCATATACTGGATTTGTCAAAATAACATGGAATGTCTATTAATATGAAGTTCAAAACAATGATTGTCGTCGCTTGCCTCATCCTTCGTTTCAAACGAATATCATTTTCGTACACGTAATCAATTTCCCGCCATTTCCGTTCAGAGTTTGGAAGGCCTATGCCAGATCAACACAATAGTGCAGTAACGACTGCACTGGTGGGCTTCACATGGAGCATGTAAATTAGTAGACTTCTCCTGTTTTGGCTAATAGTCGCAACTGGCACACTATCCTTGTAGACTTGACTAAGACAGCAACAACAATTGCTGCTCAAAAACTGAAAAGAACTAAGTCATGAATCACGATGTGAACCTCAACGGCATTCAATTGGGCCAGGGCTAGGCTATGCATATATTCTGAAGCAGAAACCGATAAAACTCAAAAATGTAAAAACGCATTTATCGAAAATTTGGAGAAAAGATGACCTGATGTTTGGAAGATTGGGCAGGGAAGATTGTGTCCCAAACACCAGATTGATGTTTGGCGTACCAAAATCAATTTGCGAGTTTTCCCTCAGGGCTTCGGGTTTCTCACTGAGTTTCCCTTCAAAATTTTCGATTTTTTAAGGGTAATTGTTGTGCTCAAGAATGTAATACTACGTTCTGTTTCAAAGGGAATGTCCTTCCTTTTGAATGATGTTTAAGACGGAAAATTTCATGGAGATATGTTAGAGGAATACATTTCAAAACGACCATAACCACCAGAGGCCCCATCATGAGCCTGAGCAAATGCAGTTGAAAATACCTATTTTTGACGTTTTCTCTGCTTTTGGGGCAGGTAACAAATAAGTTCTCAGCTAGAAGTTAGATTAACTCATGAATAATGCGAAGAAGTCATGATAGTATTTGTAGTTCCCTAAAATGTAGTGCATACTATCGATTTTAGAGTCAGTGGCTTTGCAGCGAGACGCTGCGGGGAGATGTGTTTACAGCTGTGTTCGTCATCTGTGACTTCAAGACCCGTATCGCTCCTATTGTTTAACAAAGCAATATGATTGGTTGTTTCCGACCTAAACAGGGTCGCTGATTGGCTCAAAACTGAACTCGACCCTGTTTTTGCAATGCAGTACCACAGCAAATGATCCCTGTTCATTTGCAAAATATTCTCAAGTCTTCTCTATCGAATTTCATCAACTTTTCTGCAATCTGTGGTAGACGTGAATGAACTGTCTCGCTCAAAGGTCACCAAGAATCCTAGAAAATGAAAGTGTGCACGCTTGCTCACAGACCGGCCGTGACGAAAATGAAACGTGTCTCCTCCTTGACATAAAATAATTTTCCTAATCTCAGACCAAAAACAAGGACATGATAAATCAGAGCATCAGAGTATATCCTTGAAACGTCATACGAGCCACCGTTACAGACACAAAAGGCACACATCCGCAAAATACTGAACGAGAGTCACAGAACAAATACTGAGTTTGCGACAACAGTTCTGTTGGTCATTAAAGTCACCTACCATCAGCTGTTTATTGGGCTACGTACAATTCTGTGATTAAAACCGGTTCAGCAAAACGCTAAATTTGTTTTTACATCAAAGTTTATTCATTCATTGTCAGCTCTTCACCACTGCCCTTTGAATCCACAGAGTCACCCTGTAATTGTTGCATCCACATTTCAGAATACAACCCATCCATGTTCAGCAACTCCTCATGTCTGCAAGGAATATGAAACTATATTGTCAGAGGTTCTTGAAACTCATTAACATAAATCTGGCCTGGAAATTCTTCGTGAAACCATTTCGCGAAAGAAAGTTACTAGTTGATAACCGTCTATAGCCAATGAACTAAGTGACAAAAAATAACCTCGTTTTCATGGCAGAGAAAGCTTCCTTTCGCTATTTAACGGAGAGAAATTATACGCTAAAAATTTACCAAGATTAATCTTGACACGTTGTTCATTAGGATCCTCCGAGTTCTTCTTTTAAAAATCTGATCAATAAGGGTGCAGCTCAAATACATAGCAAGAGCACAGTAAAAAACAATTTTATTCAAAATAAAACTACTTCTTCTAACAATTGAAAACATCATTGGAAGCATACCCCCAACAATATTCTATTTGAAAAAGTATTCGTCTTTGCCTTTTAATCAAAGCAACTGCGTTGCCACAATGAAGATAGCGCACTTTTCGGCATGAAATGATCCACCTTCGGTAGACTTGAGAGGCCGCGATGTTTGCATGCGGGGGAACAACTTAGATTCTGCCAATGCATCTAAAGGTCTCTAGAGGTTGCTCTGGTTTAGGGAATTAGCATCAGGCCATCTGGGATTCAGCTGTTGCTAAAAGAAGAGTTAAGCATCAAGCGAGTCTTTCGGAGGGTCACTTGGGGGAAAGGGAGTTGCCAGGGCAGCCTCAGGGGTATCAAAGAAATCAGAATTAGTATTAGACCATCTGGGATTTAGCTGTTGCTAAAAGAAGAGTTAAGCATCATGCGAATCTTTAGGAGGGTCTTTTGGGGATAAATGCAGAGCTGCCAGGACAGCCTCAAAGGAGTAAATTAAACTTTAAAACGCTTCCAATCCATTCTCAAGTGATCAGGGACAAAGCGAATAAGTAAATTTGGCATATTTTGGTTTGTAAATAGACTTGTCATGTATATTTTTTCTGTAAACAACTTGTATAAATTCTCGGCTGTCCCAGTAAAGTTTTACTCAGAAGAAGATTTTAAATCGAAACGTCAGTTTTAAAACAGTTTTATTTTCTATATTTCATTTTCTGTTTTTGTTGAAAGGTGGTTTTTCTTTTCATATTATTATTATTATTATTACTATTATTATTATTATTATTATTATTATTATTATTATAAGATAGGTAGCTTTTGTGTCCATTTACCCCTATGCTCCCTATGCTCTTAAGAGAACAATCCTTGAACCTCTTAAACCTCCAAACGCGTGGAAAAAGAAGCTGTACTAATCTAATAGAAGTTTGAGAAGACGTGAGCTAGTGTCTCTTTTTAGCCCAATGCCCCTAGAAAAACTTGCCCTCTCACTGCATCCCCCTTAGCCTGTGTTCCAGACCATCCTGGGTGATCTGATATAATCCCCCTTGGAGCTCTCTGTGGTAGAACACGTCCATATCATTCTCGCAGAGATTTCTCATTTCCAGGAATTCATTACCTTGGTCTTGCGTCAGAAGAACGGAATGCATTCACCTTATTTCAAAGCCTTCTTTTAAATTTCAATGCTGAAAAGTTTTCTATAGGCGTCCTTGCAAACTCAAACAAAGCTGCTGATCATTTCAAAGGAATGGTGGCTTCTTTGAAGTCTGAAGTATATAATCCAGAGCGGTAGAGGAAAGAAAGTCTTGGATTTTGAGACGTTTTCAGTGCAATTTCGCTCAGAATTAGCTTCCCCTCTCATTCAAGACCCCCCGTTAAAACCTTCCTTTATGCCTCTCTGGAGCTTAGCTGGAAAAAGAAAGCGATCTAAGTAAGTCTGGCCTCTCTTTTAGTTTTTTCGTGAAATAAAGGACGGGAGTACGATAAAGATCCAACAAACTGATAGTCCGGCAATGAGGATATGTGCAAGGATCATTCCCTTGGGAGTTGAAGCTTGGATAAAAATTGATGTACCCCAGCCCCCATATTGCAGAGAAAGAAAATAAAACCATTCGTATCCACTTAAAACTTCGGAGCAAAAGCTGGGAAGGTTCTTTTCCGTGGGAGAGACGCAGTTTCTGACTTATGCTGTTTACAGTGCTGAGAGGGGAAACAACGGGAAGACAAAAGGTTTCGGGCCATTCCTATGACGCATCTTAGTATATAGATTGTATCCCTTCACAATGCCGAAATTACTTCTTCTATATAATAAAAAATTTTTCGACCCATGCTTCAAGTTTTTTGCTAGAAAACTTATTTCTATTTCTAGAGAAAACGATTGCTTGTTGCCCTTTTGACATTTGTTTCCTCATGCTAATTGCTAGCAAAGCTCTTTGTGACTTCTAACAAATTATGGACTGGAAAAACATGGCGAATGTTCAGCTTCAACTGAGAAGCGAATGATTCGAAAAATCATTTATCTTGATATTTGAGAGGGTATTCATTGCTCAAACTGGTCAAGTGGCATACGAAAAGCCAGCTAAGCCTTTTGACTAAAGCATGAAGAAAAAAAATTGGATTATGATTTGAAACCAAGGTGCTAGATGCGATCTCGCTCGTGAAGTTTTTTTTGGGTCACCCGGTAGAAAAGGGCACTGGTAAATGACATGATAATGCTAGAGACAGTAGTAAATACTAAAGTATTGTTAATATTACCTGCCCCTTTCAATGATTTCTCCATCTTTGATCACCAAGATCTGATCAGCATTGACGACTGTAGACAACCTGCGGGGAAGGTTACGAAATCCAATTTGGAATTCCTCACACAACTCATCCGTCTGAATTAATCGTAAATTCTTCAGATAAAAGTGTCTCGCTGTTCCAAATATTAGAGTTTATCATTGGCTGATATGACAAAAGTTTTACGAATGTCTTAGTAATGCGGTCTAAAGAATTAAACTAAAGAAATCCGCACATATTTCTCTCTCTCTCTCTCTCTATCTATCTATCTATCTATCTATCTATCTATCTATCTATCTATCTATCTATCTATCTATCTATCTATCTATCTATCTATCTATCTATCTATCTATCTATCTATCTATCTATCTATCTATCTATCTATCTATCTATCTATCTATCTATCTATCTATCTATCTATCTATCTATCTATCTATCTATCTATCTATCTATCTATCTATCTATCTATCTATCTATCTACCTATCTATCTACCTATCTATCTACCTGTCTATCGATCCATCTATCTTCAGTGTTTGCGGGTAAAAAAACAAATTTTTCAACGCCTTTCTTAGGCTCACCATAATTGCCTGTTAAAAGAGGATTCTCTTTGTTGGGGACCTTATCTCTAAGGTCCTTTCCGACACTACAGAAAAACTGATTCATCGAGTCAGCTATTTCGGTCGGATCAGAAAGACCCGATCACCCTATCTTATCGTAGAGATTTCTGTTGTCGTAGACCTCTTGTTTACCAACTGATTAATGGTTTTCCAGGTTTCTTGATGTTGCCTTTGTTTGACTCAATTTTTGAGGGGAAATGTTCCCTTTTCAGCTGTCGGTTCAAGATATTTGCTTTACAGAGCATTTGCTTGCAGACATTCGTGAGAAGCTGTGACTTTGCATTTACAGCTCTAGTCCTCAGCTTGTCCCTTGCCCTAAGAAACTGTTTCAGTCTGGAGTCCAAGGACTGAAGCTCTCAGTAACTCTACGCTCTCTACGCTAAATGAAATAAAGCAGGTAAATGTTACCAATACAATTGAATGTATACTAACTGAAATCAATGTGGGCAAGAAAAAATGGGCACTGATAAGTGCCTACCGCCCTCCTTCTCAATGACGGAAGCTTTTCTTTGAAGAAATGGGAAAAGTGCTGGACCAACTGTCTCCTCGATACGAAAACTTTGTCATTGTTGGAGATTTAAATTCGGAAGAAACAAATTGTGAAATTAGCAATTTCATGGATGTCTATGGGTTGAGAAATTTGATAAAAAGTCCTATTTGTTATAAATCTGCTGATAATCCCTCTTCGATTGATATGTTCCTAACGAATAAAACCTCTGGTTTTCAAAATACTACGACAATAGAGGTGGGACTGTCGGATTTTCATTTAATGATACTAACAGTATTGAAGAGTGGTTTTTTTGAAAAAGGTCCAAGAATTATTACATACCGAGACTACAGTAAGTTTGTTCCTAGTAAGTTTCGTAATGACCTTAAACGCAACCTAACTAAGAGCAACGGAGAATGCTCAGTATTTTAAAATTTCAATTTTGTAGCCGAAGAAGTGCTGAATAACAATGTACCTTTGAAACAAAAATATTTGCGTGCAAACGATGCACCTTTCATGACTAAAACATTAAGAAAGGCAATTATGCTCCGCACACAGTTACATAATAGATTGAACAGGTATAACACCTCAGAAAACTGGAAAGCTTTTAAAAAACAGCGAAACAAGTGTGTGAAAATTTTGCGTCAGGCAAAAACATCTTATTATGGAAACCTTGATATGAACTCTGTTACTGACAATAAAAAGTTTTGGAGAACTGTGAAGCCACTTTTTACTGACAAGGTACAAACGTCTTCGAGTATCACACTTGTTGATAATGAAAAGATAATTACGAATGACAATGAAATAGCTGAGATCTTTAATGAATTTTTCACCAATATTACAAAGACAATGGATATTGCCCCTGGTGAGTGCACACTTGTCCCGACAGAGCACTTGCTGGACCCCGTTGAAATTGCTGTTGAGAAGTATAAATACCATCCTAGCATTCAAAAGATTAAGGATAAGGTAAAACAAGACTCATCCTTTGACTTCCAACCAGTTACAATGAAGGCAGTCATTGACGAATTATCAAATCTGAACCCAAAAAAGGCGTCCACAGTTAAAAGTATTCCTGCACGGATACTAAAAGAAAATAGAGACATATTTGCACTATTTTTAGCGGAAACTTTGAACAATTCATCGCTCCAGAAAACGTGAAACCATAAAAAACCACAAAAAACTACCTCATGAAACCACATGAAACCTACCTCATGAAACCACAAAAAAGCGAAACTACCGTCCTATCAAAGTTATGTCCGCGTTATCAAAAGTCTTTGAGCGACTTCTAAATGCCCAGATGACTGGCTATGCAGATGCATTTTTGGTCCCCTACTTGTGTGGTTTTCGGAAAGGTTTCAACACACAGCATGCGCTATTGAGATTAATGGATACCTGTAAGAATTCCCTAGACAAAAAAGGAGTCGTTGGAGCTGTGCTAATGGATCTTTCAAAAGCATTTGATTGCATAGACCATGAGCTGCTAACTGCGAAACTAAGTGCTTATGGATTTCGCAACGATGCTTTGCTGATGATTTATAGTTATCTGGCTGGTAGGAAACAGAGAGTCAAAGTAAATGGTTCATTCAGCACTTGGCGAGAGACCTTTGCAGGTGTTCCGCAAGGATCAGTTCTTGGACCTCTTCTTTTTAATATTTACATCAATGATTTATTTTTTTCGGTAATGGATACGGCAGTATGTAACTTTGCTGATGATACAACTATCTTTGCAGCTGACTGTCAATTAGATAGAGTTTTGGAACGGTTAGAAACTGATGCTCTTGTTTTATCAAAATGGCTTCCCTGAAAACCTTATGAAATTGAATGAAGGGAAGTGCCATCTTCTAACTTTTGGGACAAGCCAAGATGATATTAAGATCACAGTCGGTGAAGCTATTGTTAAAGAAAGCTCTGAAGAAAAGTTGCTAGGGGTGACAATATATAAAAATTTGAATTTTAAATGTCACGTCTCAAATTTATGCAAAAAAGCCACCTAAAAACTGCATGCCTTTGCTAGGGTAGCTATCTGCTTTCATGAATCCTGATAAATTGCGTCTGCTAATGAATAGTTTCCTAAAATCTCAGTTTAGCTACTGTCCGTTAATTTGGATGTTCCATGACAGGGGCCTCAATGCAAAAATAAATAAAATCCAAGAAAGAATACTCATAATTGTGTATAAAAACAGTCATGCCGATTACGAATCTTTTCTGAAATTAGATAATGCAGTATCCATTCGCCAACGCGATCTACAGTACTTGATGATAGAAATATACAACCAAAAAGAGCCTGAATCCTAGTTTCATGAGTGAGATTTTTGAGGCAAGAGATGTACAATATGACTTGCGAAATAAGAATACTCTTGGCATTCCTAATGCCAAGACAACTTCTTATGGCATAGAAACTGTGAGATATTTGGGTCAAAAGCTGTGGCAAACATTACCTCACAGTGTTAGAGAGTCCCAATCACTGACTGCTTTTAAAAAAGAATTAAGAACCTGCACAATAGAGTGTGACTGTAGATTGTGTAAGACATTCATTTCGGGTTTAGGTTTTATTTAGCATCTTTTCTTTAAAATTCTTTCTGAACATTGAAACATTTTCTATATTTATGATAGATAGTTGGCATTAATTAGCTTTTCATAGCTATTAGAGTTGTACGCCAACTTTAAATAAATTATCTATTATTATTATTGTTATTATCATTATTGTTATTATTATTGTGAGTTCATTTCACACCGTTATTGGTGGATTTTTCTTGAAGGTCCAGTAGCAACAAGCCTCCTTAGAGCTCCAAGACTTTCCTTACGATCCTGGCTGTGTTTAGCCTGTGCACAGACCCATCGTCCAAAGGAGGAAAGGGTCTGTGCAGCTACGAGCCAAAGCTTGCCCGATCGTTCTAGATTTCTGGAATCTAATTTATGCAGTATCGCAAAAGGTCACGTAATTATGCAACTGCAGGAAACACACGGTTGTCAATAACAGGGAAATCAAAATAGCACACAAGGGTAATCAAGGGAAGGGTGATTAATCCCTGCAGACGAATTCAAAAGAGCTTGTCAAAATATGCGCTTATCTTCATTAATCTGTCCTCTGTTTTTGAAACTATCGTTGGACCCTAGAAAAACAATGTGCAAGAAAAGTTCAAAAACAAGGATACAAAAGCCATAGTAAAAGGATGCCACTCGGGAAGAACGAGTCAGTACTATTCAATGACTCATTACGAGGCCGCCAGAATAAATTACGAGAAGGTTCGGCAAGCTTTGGCTCTTAGTTACACAAAGCCTTTCCTCCTTTGGACGATGGGTCTGTGCACAGGCTAGGCTGTGTTCAGCAACGCTGTGGTCTGCATAGTGTCAATTTTTGTTCGGATTCCGATTTGGTCTAATCTATCTTTCAATGACTTTGGGACTGTCCCCAAAGCCCCAAACACTATTGGGATTACAGTAACTTTCTTATTCCGTAGTACTTGTAATTCTCTTGCCAAATCTTGATATTTCTCCCTTTTTCCCTTTCTCTCATTTCAACTCTGTGATCTCCAGGTATTGCAAAATCCACAATCTGACATGTCTTCTTTTCTTTGTCAATTCTTTGATTAGGCCTTCTAGCTTCTATATGATGATCCGTCTGCACTTCAAAGTCCCACAGCAATTGGCTTTTTTCAATTGCAAAATCCACAATCTGACATGTCTTCTTTTCTTAGTCTTTTCTTTGATCAGGCCTTCTAGCTTCTATATGATGACCCGTCTGCACTTCAAAGTCCCACAGCAATTGGCTTTTTTCATTTTCAAGGACAGATTCTGGTTTGTGTTCATACCATTTATCAGCATGATTGAATTCTAACTGCTTGCATAATTCCCAATGGACTGCTGTTCCTACAAGGTCGTGTCTCTTCTTGTATTCTTTTTGTGCAAGTTTTGTGCATTCACAAATGATGTGCATTACAGTTTCTTCTTTTTGTCCATACATACGGCAGAGGCTATTTTCCTGGGTTTTATCTATTCTTGCCTTGATGTAATTGGTACGGATACATTGATCTTGTGCAGCGGTAATCAGTGACTCAGTTTCTCGTTTTAATGTTCCATTTCTGAGCCATGCCCATGACATATGTGACATGCACGCAGTGATTTCCATCACTTCAGGAGTACAAGATGAAAAACAACGCGTCTAGTTGTCAACTGTATCGCTATCATACGAATCACATTATTACAAACAAAGTTTCTTACCGTCTAAACCCTTTACTTGCTTGTTTGTTTTTTTATTTCGTATTCTCTCCCCACTCCTTTTTAACAAAGATCCTCCTCTCTCTCTCTCTTGCACGGGTCTAGCCCCTTTTAGAGTCTTTTAATCAAAATTTTACCCGGGGGTAAACCAGGGGGTAGGCAAGAGCCCTCACACATATCATCTGCTATATCAATTGTTTGCCTTATGAACTGTCCATGCATTGGCTTTTCTTTCCACCTCTCCTTTCTTTCCGCTGCCCTGCGCCTTTTGAGGTCATCAACAGATTCCTAAGATACTACATACCAATCATTTGCTGCTCTTATCAGCCTTTCGTTACTGTTCTCGACAAACTCTCTCAGACCGAGCATAGAATTCTCAACACACTCTTCGATAGAAATAAGTTTGCATTGTGAGAAATAAGTGTGCATTGTGAGAAGTTTTCTGGTTCTCCTGTCTATTGCTTTTAGCTCATCTACTGTCCAATCCAGGAAGGGCGCAGAATATCCCATTAGAGATGCTGCCCAGGTGTTAATCCCTTTTACCAGGTTCCTGCTGTTCAATTTGGTTTCCAATACTTTCCTTACTCGGCGAAAAATATTCTTTACTGAGTTTTTCATTCATCTTATTTTTCATTATTGCATCGCTCTCTAAGACTCCCAGATATTTGTATCCATCCTCAGCATTTAATGCCTTAATGAAATCATCATCCGGCAGCTTTATTCCATTTGAATTTGACATTTTCCCTCTTTTCATTATCACTACTGCGCATTTCTCAATCCCAAATTCCATGCCGATATCTGAGCTGAATACCCTGACTGTTTGAATCAATGCATCAAGGCCTGCTCCTTCTTTTGCAAAAAGTTTCAAATCATCCATGTAGAGTAAATGGTTGATTTTATCCTTCGTCCTAGAAAAGTTATAACCGTTCTTGCACTTTCTAAGGATAAGTGTAAGTGGAATTAACGCTATGACAAACAGCAGGGGAGAGAATGAATCTCCTTGAAAAATTCCACCTCGGCTATTAACTTTTGCAAGAGTTTCTTTTCCAGAAGACAATTCTACCTTCCATGAATTCATCGAATTTCTTACTAGACATGACACATTACCAGCAACTTTAAACATTTGTAGGCATTCCAAGATCCAAGAGTGAGGCACCATGTCAAATGCCTTGCGGTATTCAATCCAACCCATAGCAATATTCTTCTTCCTTGCCTTTACTTCCCTCAAGATTTTTTTATCTATAAACAGTAGATCATTTGTGCCCCTAGATCCTCTTCGACATCCTTTTTGTTCTTCCGGTAGCAGTTCTCTTTCTTCCAGTGATTTATATACCTTTTCTGCGGTGATACCCGTCAATACTTTCAACATTAAAGGGAGCCAAGTTATCGGCCGGTAATTGCTGGCAATATTTCCTTTGGTGACGTCTTTCTGTATGAGAACTGTCCTTCCCCTGATCATCCATTCTGGTACCTCACCTGCTGCAAGGCATTCATTCAGCTGTGTAGCCATTTGAGCATGAAGTGAAGAAAATCTCTTGTAACAGAACCCATGAACGCCATCTGGCCCAGGTGCTTTTCAGTTTGCCAATTTTCTGAGGACGACTTTCAAACCTTCACTATCAATTGTTACGTCTTCCTGCTGTTGAATTATTATTATTATTATTATTATTATTATTATTATTATTATTATTATTATTATTATCATTATTATCATTATTATTATTATTATTATTATTATTTTATATTATTATCATTATTATACGCTCTCTACGCCCCAGGAGCTCTGGTTTGGAGAACAAGGAAAATTTAAACTTTGAACGTACGAGGTATCTGGGTGCAAGTTTACTATCAAGGACAATTTTCAAAAATAATTACGATTTGATCCAAACTCTATTTCTACACCTCATTGGATTTTTCATCTTTTTTGGGACATTAGGTATTGCTACTGAATCAAATGAAATCGATCATTATTCAACCACTGAAGTTTATAAAAAAGTATTTGAATTGCTTGACATTTAGCTCTTTTTCGAAACACAAATTCCACTTGCTGACCTATCCGGAAATTTTACAGTTTTTCTCTACTGTGCCGCAATACGTCAATGATAAGTCCTCAAACACATTTTTGGGGGCTTTTCAAATGACAAAAGTAGGAACAAACCTATGAGCAACGACAATTGTGGTACGGTTTGTAGAAATTTTGTCCAGAGACGCTTGAATATTTCTCTCAGTTCGAGTATCCAGCGCTGATGTTGCCTGCAAGAGGAATAGCTTTAAATTATCAAGGGTTTTAGGACACGGATGTTTTTGATTGAGAACAACAAGGGTTTTAGGACACGGATTTATTTACCCTACTTTGATCCTTGCGTCTTGTTTTGTTATCTTGTTTTGCGTTCTGTTTCATCTTCAACTGATGGGTACAACTGAGCGCGGTTAGGCCCAATTGGGCTTATTATATCTAAGGAAACGAAACGAAGCGAACGAAGCGAACGAAGCGACCGAAACGAACGAAACGAAAGAAACGAACGAAACGAACATGGGGGGCAAAAGGGCAAAATTCACTTCTGCTACGGGCTTAGAGTCTCTCCAAGATCAGCTGTAGGTAGGTCAATGTGAGGCATCAACACAATGCCATTCAGCCAAAAGCCATGCCCAATCAGATGTTTACTACCCACGCCATGGAATGTCATTATGAAACAAATATTTGAAAACAATCCAAACCATCGTAGATATAGTTCAATTTTTGCGAAACAATTCAAAACAAACAAGTTTTTAACTAAGATCGTGTGAACATTTGAACGTTTTCGGAAAGTGATATTTAACGAAAAAATGAAACGAATTCAATAACAAACGGATAATTCATCAAATTATAAACATAGCCACAAGATTCATTTGAAGTGGGTTGCTTTACACAGTTTAGATATTCTGAAAGCAAATTTTGCATAATGTCGAAGAAATAGGATACTCGTAAAATAATGATATTTAACGAAACGAACGAACGAATTCAATAACAAACGGATAATTGATCAAATCAAGGACAAAACCAGAGATTCATTCAGATTAAAGAGAGTTGCCTACTCTCCATGTTCGTTTCGTTCGTTTCATTCGTTTCACTCATTTCGTTTGTTTCGTTCGTTTCGCTAAATATCACTTCGTTACGAGTATTCCTATTTCTTCGACTTTATGCAAAATTTGCTTTGGGAATATCTAAACTGTGTAAAGCAACCCTCTTCAAATGGATCTTGTGGCTTTGTTCATAATTTGATGAATTATCCGTTTGTTATTGAATTCGTTTCATTTTTTCGTTGAATATCACTTTACGAAAACGTTCAAATGTTCACACGATCTCTGCTGAGAACCTGTTTATTTTGAATTGTTTCACAAAAATTGAACGATCTACGATGGCTTGGATTGTTTTCAAATATTTGCTTCATAATGACATTCCTTGGCGCGGGTAGTAAACATTTTGATTAGGCATGGCTTTTGGCTGAATGGCATTGTGTTGATGCCTCGCATTGACCTACCTACAGCTGATCTTGGAGAGACTCATTCGTTACAAAGAGCCAGTGAGCCAGTAGCAGAAGTGAGTTTTGCCCTACTCTCCATGTTCGTTTCGTTCGTTTCGTTCGTTTCGTTCGTTTCGTTCGTTTCGCTCGTTTCGTTTGTTTCGTTCGTCCCGTTTCCTTTCGTTGAATATAATAAGCCCCAAATTGCCTTCAAGTTGTTCAAATACAACTCTCCTGTAGTTGTGGTTTTTAGTGCGCCTTTGCGAAAGAACGGTTTCAAACCGCAAAGCCATCGGAAAGTCTTATGGGAGAGTAATCACCGCCAAACTCTCACAGAGCCTTTTCTTCCTTTGCGTAACACTCCTTGATGACGTCTGCCCGGGCAAACGACATCAGTCATGTGGCAAGCTTTAGATTTTGAATTTGGTTTCAGGAGGTATAAACGAGTGGAGGATTTCAGTGCGGCAAATTATGAGTGGCATCCAGCGTATTATTGGCGCTACAGGTTTTGGCTTTAATGATCAGATAAACATGGAGAATTTGACCAAATATGAGTTTGCTAGCTTGCATGAAGCGACAGCCATATCATTAACGACCATGTTCACTACCAAATAGCTAAACTGCGACATGCTATGGCCTTGCCAGTTTGAAACAGGACCTAGTCACCAAGCCAGTTTGATACAAGGTTCAACGAGGCGAGAGCATTTGCCTTCCATCGAATCATGTAAATCCAGGCCGGGCTCAGGCAGAAAACGTCAAGTTATGCTTTTCTTTATCAAAACAAAGGCCAAGATATGAAGAGCAGAGTGTGAACAGCGTTTCATTCATTTTTTCATACGAAACTGCGCATTTGACCAGTGATGAAAGTTGCCCAGATTATCAGATTTTGAAGGCTCGAGTGATCTGCAGAACATTTCCTAACGCACATTATCTAGCAATTGATGCAAAATAGAAGATTCGAGAAATATCTGCGTGAATTGGCTCATCAAATCTGAAGCACATTTCCGCTCATTATTGTAATTTTCATTCAGTACCTGAGGATTGCACAAACACAGGCGTGGCTTGCAGTCAAATCTACTTTTTTTCGGGGTTCCTGTACACCGTGTAACGATTTAACGACTAATAACGACCTAATGACAAAGAACGAGTTATCAAATTACAGTATCGAGCTGTCTGTCCAAATGGGTGTATCAAGCTGACCACCATGAGCACGGAATGGACTGATCAGTAGATCTAAGAGACAGTGGATCCTGCCCATTTTTGCTTCTGTGGAAAACAAAGCAGATGGGGATCCTCTTTCTTTTTGCTAGCCCGGTGGTTAAGAAATAGACTTCGGTTTTAATTCCTAACAGAAACTACTATACTTGTTCATGATTTATTTAAGAAACTGAGTGGAATTTATGATGACAGCTGTATGCGTCTTTTTAGACTTGTTCCGAGGAGGCATTTTGTCATTTGTTTTCCATTTTAGGATGGTCTTGTGCATTGCTGCATGAAGCCTGAAAAAAGCTCTCGAGCATCAAACCTGTTCGGACTTAAATGGCCTTAATACCTTCATCCTCAGTCTTTCTTTATTTTATACGTTATTTTTTTGTGTTATGTTTGTTATGTTATGCTGTGTTGTGTTGGTAAGTATTCTATTGCTTATGGTAAAACTATTATTGAAGTACCTGATAGGAAACCAAGGAATGTTGCCTATACCCACACTCATGCTTAACAGTCATTGTTGTGTCAGGAAAAAGAAACAGATCCACTGATCCACTGATCAGTCCATTCCATACTCATGGTGGTCCGGTTGATACACACATTTGCACAGACAACTCGATACTGTAATTACTCGTTATTAGTCGTTAGGTCGTTCCACGGTTTACAGGAACCCTTTTTCTCGCTTGTCAGCACAGCTGTGGTTTTGTAAGATGCTAACCTCCTAAAATGTTGTGAACAGAAGTGATTTCGGTTTCGCTATTGTCTTTCTCTTCCACTCAACCGTCACCACGAAGCCAAAATGTGTTGCTCATTCTGCGATGGAAACAATGGAAGTTTGCGATGATTACTCTCCCATAAGATTGTCCTATGGCTATGCGGTTTGAAACCTATCTGGTGGGAAAGGTCACTAAGGCACAGAAGTGCAAGGGAGTTCTATTCGAACAACTTGAGAGCGGTTGGGCCTAACCACGCTTCTTCATGTAAATGGCCCCGGGGTAGTCATGATATTTTGCTCCCCTTACTATTGTTTGGTAGTATTGTATAGTAGATCGTTCGTAGTCGCAGGTAATTCGTAAATTGTAAATTTTTATATTGAATTTATGAAAAAAAACCACGCTCAGTTGTTTATGTCAGTTGAAGACGAAAGAGAACAGTAAACAAGACCACAAAAAAGGCACAAGGATCAAAACAGGTAGGTGAACAATCCATTCAAATATCCGTGTCCTAACACCCGTGACATTACTTAAAAGAAACTTAACATTAAAACTGATATCGCCATCTAACGATTCATTTGGTGGCGTTAAAGTCAATATGAAGGGAAAATTTTTATCGATGAAAACATCAATTTGAGTGCCCTGATTTCGAATCTCAAATTTAAACTTTCTAAAACCACACTGTTTTTTAGATACAGTGAGTTGAAAATAAACTTTCTGCTCTAAAGAGTGTCCGGGGATCTGGATCGAGTTTTTGATTTGTGACGTAAAATGTTTGGGTGAGTAGAATGGACACACGAGCACATGAAGGAACTGTGCAGTCCTTGAAGGTGTTTTTATGGTTTCAAAGAAACCCAATAAAATGTATTCTAACTCATATGGTTCGAATACCACGGCATTTATATTCCCATACTTTTTTGGTAATCAATTGTTATCGTACTATATTATCACCAAACCTTCCGCTTTCCTTACCACGTTATCTAAGTTATGGGGAGTGCTTCGGAGACTTCCCCTCGTTCACATACGGTATGCGTGGGCTTCAATTAGGCTTCACCTAGTTGTAATCCTGCTGAAAAGAGGGGAAAAGTCCCTACTATTCTCTCCATATCTCAAAAAAGAAGAGAAAAGAATGCAGGAAGGCAGAGTTAGAAAGGCAATTTTCAATAGACCTTTTCACGGAAAGAAAAGCATGCTGGGAAAATGGGGGAGATTTGGAGATTTCGACACCACGCAGCTTCGAATTTCGCCAGGTTTTGCGATCCCTACTTTCGCAACAAACCTCTCTCCCTAAGCACAAACAAAGATATTAGATATCTTTTGTGCATATCGGTAAACGCCTTACACATCAGAGATAACGAAATAGCAAAATGTTTGTAGATCGGATTCCTCTAAAACGTTTTATGGGAGGAGAAAGCAACCCGAGGCAGCATCGAGAACCACATAATCATGCCTAGGCCCTTGCGACCAAACGCCACATTTAGGCACATAATTCTGCGATCAATGGATGAAATCAACTGAAATTCAAAATGAAAGCACTTCAGTTGTGTCTGAAGTCGGAAATAAATTTGCAGGCTGTTGCCTAAACGCATATGAACGGAGGGAGGTCAGACAGCTCAGATCACATTTCGTCCTTCCGAATGAAAAGTTTCGACTAAAGTATCTTTGCAGAAACCGGGTTCAATTTTCTTACAAAGCAAAGAAACCCTTTTACTGCTGATTTTTTCATCGAGTGATTGTCGACTGATGTATTTTCTACCCTTTTATTGATATTTCTAGCAACCTCCAATTTTGTAGTATCATCTTATCACAAATTTATTTCAGCTTGAAAATCCATGTAAGGCGTAGGCCTTTTGCTGTCCCTAGACCCAACGATGAAACCTGCAAGCGCCCATCTAAGATATTTTGGGATATTTTTATCATTATCTCTTCATCTGCCATTCATGCAAACAAATATTTTTTGTGTGATATTTAGGGTTAACGTTTCCTTGAGCCGCATGCCCTTCAGAAGAGGAAGATTAATTCTTGAACTCATTTTGATGCACTTTTTGCTCGCTATTTGTTATCGTCTCGATCTGTTTTCAAAGAGGACTTCTTATTCTGATTGCCTCTGCATCGCTTCTTTATTTCACTGTAGCAACCAAAACAAGACATGATTCACTTCCAACAAGTTGAGAATCGTGAACAGATTTAGATAGTTAGGATCTACCAACCTTAACAAACCTTTCTTCCAGTCGTTTCTAGGTATATTTGTGAGTTCTACTCCCAAATCAAAACACTGTTTACGGGGTCTGAGAAAAGCTAACAAATCAGGAACGATGAAAGAATTATTTTTCCTTTTCCATGAACTCCGTGAACCTGTATCAACATCGACTTGCAGCAACCAGCTATGCATCCACAAGATGCAAAGTTAAAGGAAATCCAGCATTTCATTCTTCGTAGAATATTGTCTTGGTTTCTAGCTGCAACTGTTCAAATCAGAATCGATTTGGAAATAATGTGTGACAGAAATTATGTCATGTGACAAATGCACTCCTTCCTGAACTTTTTGTCATACAGTGTCTCATTCGTCTCATTCGTTGATGAAAGCAAGCATTAATTAATGTACAAGTATCTTCACATTTATAAGAATCTGATAATTTAGGCCAGTACTGAAAGCTTTTTACGATCCTACGATTATCAGATCTTGAATAATCAAGAGTTCTTTATGGGTTTCTTTAAAGGTTCCGTATCAATCGTCATCTTTGCTTCCTGTGCCATCCTGAATATTCTCAAACAAAGTTATTAGAGCCTTTCTAATGTTTAACCATTATTAATAAATACCTTTCAAATAATATGACACAAGAAACAACTGAAAATAAGTAAACATATGCGAAAGATCTCCTTCAGTGAAATACATAGTTTCTTGCCAATTTTTCCAGTACTTGACTTCTCCATCATTTTTCTCATAACACAAAAGATACGTGTGGTCTGGAATTTAAGTTTTGTTAAAAAAATTGTCATAAAGTAGAGCAAAACAGTAACTATGAAATGAATAGGGTGAACGGAAGATTAAAGCAACAAGAAATTAATCATAATTTAGAATTTGGACTTGTGAGGTGATGATTTGGTGTAAGTCACAGTCTGAAGGAATGAATGGCGGACGGTCCTATACACACGAGTTCGAAATTTGCATTTGAGTAAATGAATAAATAACTACTAAACAAAGCCTACATTGTATGTTTCACTCATGGAGAATTCAATCAAACTGGATGATACAACAGATAGCATTCCCTCGACTGCTGAAGAGGACGCTGCCCCAAATGAAGGTATTCCTGATTCTCTTTGCCGCCAGGCCAGTGATGGCCTAATAATGGGCCTAGGCGAAGGCGTGCAGGACACCTGCAGCAATGAATCGAACGAAGCTGAAGGTGGAAAACAACAGAAGGGGCAAAGAAAAGCAAAAGCTAAACAAAATCAAAAGAAAAGCAAAGCTTCAGACAAGGCCCCAGCTGCGAAGAATACCAAGACAACGACAAAGAAGACTGATACATCAGAAACAGCAAAGTCAAAACAGCCCCAAACGAAAGTCAGCCATGGCAGCTCAAGTCAAGTATCTCCAAAATCTACCAGAAGTCGTACTGCAAAAAGCACAACAACAATCATGCAAACACAGTCGCAGGAGCCTCCACAGGAGAACAGTGCACCTCCCATTCCTACCGATTCGGACATTGTGGATGGGATGAGGAAGATAACACATTATTTTGCGCTGTCATCAAGGGCTCAATCACTACAAGCTCTTGAAAAGCACTGCATTGTGACCTGCAAATTTGACCAGAGAGGCGAGTCTGCTGAACAGATGATAAGATGTGACATGTGTAATGTTTGGCAGCATCTTTCGTGTGTTGGATTAGATGGACTTGATGAAACTGCCATTGAAAGTATCTTTCCATGGTTCTGTGATGGATGCAAAATGAGTGTAAAGAATATGAATGCTGTTAAGACTGAAATAAACGATTTGAAACATCAAGTGGCAAACTTGACAAAGCTTTTAGCTGAAAATAGAGGGCCAGTACCTAAAGTGAACAAAAAGAAGTCGGTCCAAGATGTCAGCATTAATTGCCTGGTTATTGATGAGGATAATGATTCACAAGAAACAGGCTTTAACCAAAGTCAAACCAACAATGAATCAATCAAGGCGAAAAAGTGCAATCCACAGGTCTCAGATATGGCGGACTCAATTTCTAAGCTAAAATCAGAAAACTCCAGCCTTAAAGAACGTCTCACCACAATGCAAACCTTCATTAATCAACTTCTTGATGAAAAAGAGCACGCAGCTGAACCCTGGCTACCAGCAAGTCATCAGAATAGGCCAAACAAAGGTTCTTCAAAAGGGCAGTACCAAAACCCAGCAAGATCAAATAATATGCGAAATAACAATGTTCAAGGAAAGAGAAAAGGGAAAATGAGAGGAACACCGTTCAAAAGGAGCCATCTGCAAATAGTAACAACGTCACTTTAGTCCTGGGGGATTCTCATGTCAAAAGATTAGATGATTCAAAGATGCCCAATGTGAAATCACATGGAATTGGTGGTCTGAGATCAAACCAAGTGGTAAAACGCCAAGGTCAGCAATTATCCTTGGATGTGCCAAAGGCTAAAGAAGTTATCTTGCATGTTGGAGTTAATGATGTAGCAACTAGCACTCCAAAACAAATCGTAGACAATTTTGATGATATTACAGAGAGGATCAAAGAAAAGAACCCAGATGTTAGAATAACTATTTCATCAATTATGCTCAGGAAAGACAAGACATCCCTGAACATTACAATCTTGGAAACAAATATGCTGCTAAAGAAGTTCTGTTCATCTCATGGGTATGACTTTTTAGAACACACAAACATCACCTTTCGCCATCTCTGTCACGACGGTTTACATCTGAATGACCAGGGAATCAAACTTTTTACACAGAACATAGTTAATCATGTGAACTTAGGGTGAAATACTTGTAAGTCTAGGTAGCTCCATAGTAGGAGAGGATGCCAACAAAACTATGGCACCAGGTAAACCTGAAACTTTTAAAAATGCTGGTCAAGATAATGTCTCAAAGACAGGGTATCATCAGCATATGGGCTACAGGAAGGGCATGGCAATTGCATCCCTGAATGTCAATGGTCTTCGTAGTCACCTTGATGAGGTTAAAATATTGATGACAGACCTAGGTATTCATATCCTTGCTCTAAATGAGACCAAACTTGCCCCAGACTACCCAAAAGAGTTGACTAATGTGGCTGGCTACCAGCAGGAACGCTTGGACAGGACTTGCAATGGTGGTGGAGTTTCAATCTACATTAGGGACTCCATCAAATACAAACCTCGGCCTGATGTCCCAGCTGATGATTTAGAAATCATCTGTATAGAGGTTGAACCTCCCAAAAGCAAATCCTTTCTTGTTCTTGCTTGGTATAGGCCACCTAGTGACCCTGTTGCTTCTTTTGATAAGCTAGAAAAGGTCCTTTCCTATTTGGACAAGGAGGGGAAAGAAATTATCCTTTTAGGAGACACAAATTGTGATCTACCTACAAAACAAGCTGAACAGCCCATTGATAATGACACCAAACACATGACTGGTCTGTATGAGCTATTCAGCTTCAAACAGCTTGTTGAGGAACCAACTAGGGTCACTTTAACTACCTCTTCTATCATTGATCATGTAGCTACAACATGTGCCAGGAACATTGTTGAAGCTGGAGTGCATAAAGTTACTTTGAGTGATCATTATATGGTGTACTGCATTCGTAAATTTAATGGTGCAGTTGAAAAGGGCCATAAAATGATTAAAACTCGTAAAATGAAAAATTTTGACAAGGAAGCATTCTTGGCTGATGTTTCTGGCATATGCTGGGAGCAGATGTTCAGTGAAACTGATGATATCAATGCTCTTGTTAACTATTGGTCCAGCTTGTTTTCTCTGATAATAGACAAACATGCCCCAATAACTGAAATGCGTGTCTCAGAGAAATATTGCCCCTGGATTGATAAAGACCTTAAGGCCCTAATGCAGACTAGGGATAAGCTAAAAAAGGCTGCATCCAAAAGAAAGTCCCAATTTCTAATGGACTCATATAGGCAGGTCCGTAATAAGGTCAATACTATGAATAGTCATCTTAAGAAACAATATTATACTGACAAGATTTCGTCTTGTCAAGGCAACATGAAGGAATCTTGGAAGACAATTAATGAGCTGCTTAATAAGAGATCAAAGTCTAGTAACATTGAATGTCTCAAAGACTTGGGTACTGAAACTGTTCACAAAAAAGAAATTTCTAATGTAATGAACAACTTCTTTTGCTCTGTAGGTAAGGATCTTGCGAACAAAATTGCCCCTGTTCCCAATCCCCTTCTGTCAGGTGACTATGAAGTTAACAAAGATAGGGCTGAGTTTAACTTCAAGACAATTGAGGTTAAAGATATCAGGGCTGCATTTGCCAAGATTAAGACTGCAAAGAGCTTTGGGATTGACAATATCTCTAGCTATTTTTTGAAACTTGCTCTCCCTTACATTGGAAACTCTCTGGCTGCCTTGTTTAATACTTCAATTGAAACAAGCCAGTTTCCTGACTCATGGAAGGTTGCTAGAGTCACCCCAATTTTTAAAGAAGGGGATAAGACAGAAAAGTCCAATTATCGCCCAATTTCAGTCTTACCTGTCATCTCAAGGCTCTTTGAAAAACTTGTTTTTGACCAACTGTATCAGCACATGAAAGAAAACCATCTCTTTTCTCCTGACCAGTCTGGCTTCTTACGCCTTCATTCTACACTTACTTGTTTACTTAAAAATACTGAGGAATGGTACAATGGGCTGGACCTTGGTCAGCTTGTGGGACTAGTATTCATTGATTTGAAAAAGGCGTTTGATACTGTTGACCATGAAATTCTCTGCAAAAAGCTCCAAGTTTATGGTGTTCAGCATCGGGAGCTATCATGGTTTAGGTCTTACCTAACGTGCCGGAAACAGTTTTGCAGGGTCAATGGTGTTGCTTCAGACATAGAGGACATTGAAGTTGGTGTGCCGCAAGGCTCATGTCTTGGCCCTCTTCTATTCCTCATTTACATCAATGATCTCCCACAGGCTGTCCAAGGTTCTACTGTGTCCATGTATGCTGATGACACCAGTCTGTGCCACCAGTCCAATGATATAACTCAGCTGAATAAGGCTATTAACAATGATCTAAGGCATCTAGACACCTGGCTACAAGGCAATAAGCTTTCCTTGAATGTTGCAAAAACAAACTCTATGCTTATTACCACCAAGCAGAAACGTAACATTCTCAAAGATACAAATCTGGATTTGGATCTAAATCTTCGTGAAAGTGAGCTGGAAGTAGTCCAAAAAACCAAATACCTTGGAGTACAAATTGACTGTTCTTTGGATTGGAAAGAACAAATTAAGGCTGTTTCTGCCAAGGTCTCAAGGGCTGTTGGCTTTTTAAAACATGCCAAGAATTTTCTACCAAGGGAAACTCTGAAAACTCTCTACACAGGTATTGTTGAGCCTCACTTTCGATATTGTTGTTCTGTTTGGGGTTGCTGTGGTTCTACTGAAATAAACCAGTTGCAAAAGCTTCAGAACCGGGCAGCCAGGATCGTAACAAATAGCAGCTTTAATACCCCAAGCAGATCACTTATCGAAGTACTGGGTTGGAAGACCATTGAACAACTTATTAGTATTGAATCTAAAACAATGGTCTTCAAATCACTCAATGAGCTTGCTCCGCAATACCTGTGTGGCCTATTTACAAAAAACTCGCAATGCTCCACCCGTACCCTCCGTAATACCGGCACTGATGTGAGGTTACCAAAGAAAAATTCTGCGAATGGGAAAAAATGTTTTTCGTTTCGTGGAGCAAAATTATGGAATAGCCTATCAGCTGAGTCAAAACAGGCATCCTCTCTGAATAGCTTTAAAAAGTCTATCTAGAGATGAGGGCAGGGGTGGACTTTGTGGCGGGGGCGGCGGGTGCTCTTGGTTGGCCGCCCGGGTCAGAGCGACTGGTGACTGGATCTATTGTCGTCGGTTGCTCTGGGCTGGCCTGTCGATCGGGGGTGGCTGCTGCCGGCGTTGCAGGGTCTACCCTTGCCCTGAAATTGTAATTTGTTTTCTCTCTGTAAATATTTTCTTTAGTGTAAATTATCAATTATTGTAAATAGGTTTTAACATTATGGCTTTTTTCTTGTAATTAGGTTTGAAATACTTTTATTTTTAGATTATATTGTAGATGTTTTTAATGGAGGGCCCCTTGAAAAACAACTTTGTTGAAGGGCAACCCTCCCTAAATGAATGAAATGAAAAATGAAAATGAAAATGAAGTCATAACATGAGATGGCTTTAAATTTGCTTAACACACCTTTTGCATGATCTTAGTACAAACATGCAGACCTTTCTACTGAAGTCCTGAAATCCTCTTTCTAGTGAAGTCCTCAGGTCAGTAGCTTCCAGAAACAAGGATATACTATGAGGAGGTGTGGCAAGGTGCCCCACTCTGCCGTTGT
Source organism: Aurelia sp. 4 Dawson et al 2005 (assembly GCA_964019985.1). Taxonomy (NCBI): domain Eukaryota; kingdom Metazoa; phylum Cnidaria; class Scyphozoa; order Semaeostomeae; family Ulmaridae; genus Aurelia; species Aurelia sp. 4 Dawson et al 2005. Next base: position 8,057,338 of record OZ026509.1, read on the forward strand.
TGGCCCAAATTTTCACTGAGCCCTCAGTTTTTGAACCTGAGACAGTTCGAGCTAAAAATGGGTCCAATAGTTGGAAAACACCCAATTTTTAAGATTTCACGAGTCACATTCCTACGACCCAACCTTGCAGCTGCAACCGACTGGAGAAGGCGCATTTTAATAAAATATAAAGACTCAAAGACCTAGAGAAAACACATTCTTCCCTAATAATTTTTGTGGGGGACAGGAGTACGATATTTTTGCATATTTTGTGAGCTGTCTACAGGCTAGGATCATAACGAAAAATGGGTTGGAGCCAAATGGGGAGGGGACAGGGACTGAAATATCTCATTGGATGATAAGAAGAAAAGTTACATGTAGGCATTGCTAGCTAGGTGAATATTGGCAAGGTTTCCACCTTAATTCTCGGCCAACATCGCGTCCTTGCGAGGGTTTCAATGGATGTTTTAGACAGCTTTTCACCCCCCCCCCGAGAAACACCCCCATTAAGGGAACTTAAGACATTTTTCTTTCTACGAGAAGCTACCTCCAAAAATTGCACCTTACGCTTTTTAAATCGTAAAAAACTTTCAGCACTAGCCTAAATTATCAGTTTCTTATAAATATGAAAATACTTGTACATTAATTACTGCTTGCTTTCATCAACGAATGAGACGAATGAGACACTGTATGACAAAAAGTTCAGGAAGGAGTGCATTTGTCACATGACATAATTTCTGTCACACATTATTTCCAAATCGATTCTGATTTGAACAGTTGCAGCTAGAAACCAAGACAATATTCTACGAAGAATGAAATGCTGGATTTCCTTTAACTTTGAATCTTGTGGATGCATAGCTGGTTGCTGCAAGTCGATGTTGATACAGGTTCACGGAGTTCATGGAAAAGGAAAAAGTAATTCTTTCATCGTTCCTGATTTGTTAGCTTTTCTCAGACCCCGTAAACAGTGTTTTGATTTGGGAGTAGAACTCACAAATATACCTAGAAACGACTGGAAGAAAGAAGGTTTGTTAAGGTTGGTAGATCTTCACTATCTAAATCTATTCACGGTTCTCAACTTGTTGGAAGTGAATCATGTCTTGTTTTGGTTGCTACAGTGAAATAAAGAAGCGATGCAGAGGCGATCAGAATAAGAAGTCCTCTTTGAAAACAGATCGAGACGATAACAAATAGCGAGCAAAAAGTGCATCAAAATGAGTTCAAGAATTAATCTTCCTCTTCTGAAGGGCATGTGGCTCAAGGAAACGTTAACCCTAAATATCACACAAAAAATATATTTGTTTGCATGAATGGCAGATGAAGAGATAATGATAAAAATATCCCAAAATATCTTAGATGGGCGCTTGCAGGTTTCATCGTTGAGTCTTGGGACAGCAAAAGGCCTACGCCTTACATGGATTTTCAAGCTGAAATAAATTTGTGATAAGATGATACTACAAAATTGGAGGTTGCTAGAAATATCAATAAAAGGGTAGAAAATACATCAGTCGACAATCACTCGATGAAAAAATCAGCAGTAAAAGGGTTTCTTTGCTTTGTAAGAAAATTGAACCCGGTTTCTGCAAAGATACTTTAGTCGAAACTTTTCATTCGGAAGGACGAAATGTGATCTGAGCTGTCTGACCTCCCTCCGTTCATATGCGTTTAGGCAACAGCCTGCAAATTTATTTCCGACTTCAGACACAACTGAAGTGCTTTCATTTTGAATTTCAGTTTATTTCATCCATTGATCGCAGAATTATGAGCCTAAATGTGGCGTTTGGTCGCAAGGGCCTAGGCATGATTATGTGGTTCTCGATGCTGCCTCGGGTTGCTTTCTCCTCCCATAAAACGTTTTAGAGGAATCCGATCTACAAACATATTGCTATTTCGTTATCTCTGATGTGTAAGGCGTTTACCGATATGCACAAAAGATATCTAATATCTTTGTTTGTGCTTAGGGAGAGAGGTTTGTTGCGAAAGTAGGGATCGCAAAACCTGGCGAAATTCGAAGCTGCGTGGTGTCGAAATCTCCAAATCTCCCCCATTTTCCCAGCATGCTTTTCTTTCCGTGAAAAGGTCTATTCAATAAAATGAAACAAAAGCTTCTGAAACGATAGTTAATTCATAGAATTGTCGCATGCAATAATCTTCCTAGTTATCATTATCATCATGATGACTGCTAAGAAAAGGATTTCTGCAAAACCAGTGGAAAAATTCCAAAATATGAGGAAGATTATTCTTGTTGCAAACTTGGTGTGCATGCCAGACATTCTCGAAGCTTTTGTCGCAAAAAACTCTTCACCCAAGGTTACAATTCATTGTAAGTGTCCGTTTTACAATGAACCCTGCAACCAGAGATGGCAGTATCTTGCCTTTCAACTTGAATATAGTAATTAGATACTGAAAACCATAACAGTATCTTGTAATAAGATACTTCCCATACCCAGTAACTGTATTTTGTAATAAGATAATAATTTGGCTGAATAATAGTACCTTCTAATAAGATATTTTCTAAAACAATTTGAAGTTACACGGTACTTGTATCAATCAATTTTCATGAATAAAGCAGACCTTTAAGCTTTGGAGGCATAGTTATGCATCCAAAACGAAGAAAGCTGGAAGGCAGGCTATTTAAGAGACTCCTGATCCTTAAGGCAAACAAGGACTTTTACTGAAAACTTTGAAAACATCTTTGGTTCATTTTATGAAGACTTCATTGGGCTCTATCTCCTGAAATCATTTATTGACTTGTCTCCAGGACCAAAAACGTCATGTTCTCGCGATCCTTGCCTCCACTGCGCTCCGCCGTTCATGGATGCTTTTGGAAAAAATGATAAAATTTGGCGAACTTGTAGGAAAATTCAGGGCTAGTGAACCTCAATGGAATATTTCTTATAAATTCAACGAATACTCTCCATATGAGTCGTGCCTCCACAACAACGGAGCATGAGGAAATTGTCATATGACATAGGAGTAGAAATGACCAAATGCACTCAGTTAGGAATTGCTGTAATACGAATCCACAACGAATTGAAAAAATGTGCCACCTATAAAGGAAAACTGTAGAAGAGATTGGTCATGCATCCTTTGGCAAAGTAACTTGTAACTAGTATCTTGAAGCATTATCTTAGATACTTTTGTCTTTAGTATCTAATGTCTTGTACTAAGACAGTCTTTATTGCGAGTAACGGTATCTTGTAATAAGATACTTAATTTTCCCAATGACATTATCTTGTAATGAGATACTTAATTTTCCCAATAACAGTGTCTTGTAATAAGATATTTCTCAGACTATCTTGCCCATCTCTGCCTGCAAACAATAAAGAAAAGTTCAGTGTTCCTCAGTGTTTCCATCCTTTCCGGCAGTTATGTCGGAGAGACTTGTTAGGGATTCCCTGAAATCGCTTAGGCCTGTAGGTGTTTGTCATCACTTGCGGCAGTTGAGGTAAATAGGGAGAACTGCAACAAAGTATAACGCTATCTGAACCCGGCCTTAGCAAAAAGCTCCGTCGAACTATTGCAGATTACAACACATAGAAAACGAAAGATTCTCAATTAGTGGTAAAAACTTTTTGCGTGTAGTAGTTACACTGAGCACTCATTGACTACTGTCATTTTTGGTTGGGTAGTCATATTCATAAAACATCAGAGATTGGAGGACATCGGTGTCCAAGAAATGGTAGTTCATTTTGTCAGTATATGCTTCAGCACCAAAAAAACTACAGCCAATAGGAAAATTTTTAGCGTATTCTCAGAAAGTTGATGTCCAACTTCTCTTTGTCGGTAAACAAATGTATCTTTAGCGCTTAAAGGAAGAGCGAACACTCACAGAAAAAAGATGGTTTTCAGGGGTACTACATAGTACCCTAGGGTACTTCAGCACCTAGAGTACCCTTAGGTAATCTAGAGTACCCTGTGGGGTACTTTGAGGGTACTCTGGAATACCCTAGGGTACTTCAGGCCAGAAAAGGTACTCCAGACTGAAAATATCACTTATATAGTCGTACATATCCTTACGACTGAAAATATCACGTGACTTACGCAAAGTGTTCCAAAATGGAATGTATTTGCGTTATCTTCTTCTCTTGAACGCGGTTGAATTTTGAAGTTTCGTTGCTGCAGCGAAGGTTTGAAGGAAAGAAAGGAAAGAATATCGCGAATAAGGTAAGCTTTAATGAAGTTATTTCACCCGAGTTGACAAAATATGATTAATGAGTAGGATGATGCATTTTACTGGCATACAATTGTTTCATTAACTTTATCTGAAATAGGGAGAAAGTCCCGAGAAAGATGGCTACGCGTTGCAGGTTTATTGACTTGCCAAAATGCGTCTCCCACTGAGTTGAGAGCAAACTCAGCCTAGCCGTGTTTCGTTATTTCACCTTACTGAAATTCTGGCCTACGAATCGGTTGACGTACCGTTGTTGTGACATCGGGTACATGGAATAGGCCTAAAGGCAGCAAGAAATACGTCTATACATACTTGCCCATCTGCTTGTTTAGGAAATAGTATTCTCGACCTGAATCCCAACTTGCTTGCATTTGTAGTAGGTCAGTTCCTTGACCAACATTACGCAAGCCTGCTGCCTTAGCATTTTCAACATGGTACAGTTTCTTCGAATTTTTTCGAGACTTCTTGGAGATCTTTTATTCACATCTAATTCATGTTTTGGTAACGATTAGGTCTTTTGGTTCAAAGAATTTTCAAGTCTTCCAAAGACTGTACCTATAACAAAGTTTATTTCTGAGAACCCTATTTTCTTGAACTTTCTTGTCAGGTCTGGCACCTGTGGTGATGTATGGAATTGAATTTATCTTTGCTGTTTTCAAGAAACAGACAATCTAGACTTGGTAAAGACAGAAATCAAAGTAGGTCAAGGCAAGCAAAAGATGTGACACAAAAATCACATGAAAATGGAGAAACGTTGGAATGACTGTCAAAGCTGTGAAACGTTCTGTGTTTTGAAAATTGGAACGAAGCAATTGTAATCATAGGCATAAAAGATCCATTGTTTACGAAAATTTTGCCCAACTTTAGGCTGATTTTCTACCCGATTATGGCTGATTTTTGCAAACTCTTCCAAAGCTGGGAGGGCTGCAGCCCCCTTAGCCCCCTTGTCTCTTACGCCTATGATCTTAGGGATGAATGATTGCCTGAAACTTAACATGAAGTGAATGACTTCCTGAAACTTAAAATGAAGACAAGAATGTTAAATCAAGATGGTAAAAACGTAGGACTTGTGGCCAGAGAGGTGTAATAGGATGGACTGATGATATGAAATTGAAGAACGTAGTGAACGTAGTGAACGTGGTGAAATGAAGGGATGAAACTGTAAGACAGAATGATGAAATTGAATGATGAATGGAGTGCTCAAGGGAAAGAGGAATATGAATGATCGAGAAGAATGGATAAGATGCACGGTTTTTCAAGGAGCTCAACATTCCAGAAACAGTTTTGTCTTCATTAAGATAATTTTCTTTTTTGTGTGCAGTAAAATGCCACCGTTGAAGGGGTGGCTTTGAATGCCAAGAAAAATATTTGCACCAGTGTTATAGACCACATTGATAATTTGTGCATTTAAAGAATAAGAAACCAATAAAGAAACTATTAGTATCAAAATGAACAAAATTTCATATTAAATCAAGAAACTTTTAGTATGGCCTGAGCAAAGTTTCTTATTATAACAAGTGTAATATCTGAAACAATTAAAAAAATCTATACAATGTTTGCCGACTAAACAGTATGTTGACAACAATACGAATTGAATGACAACAATTAAATGACAATAATAGCAGATAAGAAATCTGAAATCAAATCTCAAGCATTTTACGAAAGATTATTGTAAGGGGACCAGTCTTTATTAATGTCGGGTAGGGAGCTGGAAGATATTTTTAGGAATAATAAACATTTTTCATAACCCCTTCAAATTGTCATTAAGATTTTCAAGGGCCCCTGATGCTTAGCTGCAATTTGTGGTGGCCCCTCTCTGTATCAAATTTGATGAAATATTTCCAAGCATGCTTTCTGATGGCAAGTGAAGCAAGAATGACATAGAAATGCTTTCAAGAGAAAAGGTGGCAGAGCACCTTGAGATTTTATATAAAATATGATACTTTGCGCAAAAACGCAAGGCACAAACAAAGATCATAAAAGGGTGATGTTTTAGCATTTCAGATAGCTGGGATCAGCTTTGTTAATTTTTCATGGCCAGGTAATTCTACTTCAAACTGGGAAAAAAAAGAAAACAAAATAACCCTATACTCTCAGATTTTGCTGATTTTTTGTTTGTAATTTAAGTATGATGATAGTAGCAACATATTCAACTTTCAGTTTTCTACCATTTGTCGTTCTGGATATTTGGTAGGTAAAATACTAAAAATTTGTAAGAAATGGAGGCAAAGAAACAAGACTTCGAATCAGCACACTGAGGCCTTTCGAACTTATGTTCTCTTCAGAGTGTGACTAACATTTGAAATTGAAATCTATCATAACGATTTATATACAAACTGCAAGGTATTTTTATGTTTCCTGTTCGGCGAATGATAAAGGAGATATATTTTAACTGTTAAGTAGGCTATGTCCGGCTTTGAATAGTTTGCTTTCTTCACGTAATAGCATTCTTGGATCTGTTAATGCGAAAAAAGCGTAGGCTTTGAAGAAAGGTTCCTTTAAGTTATTGTTCTTCTTGCCGCATTCGAAGACGTGTTTTGGGAAATTACGACACGACATGCCAGTCCTTGATTCAGAAATATGATTATTCAGCCGTTTTTGAAAATTCGTTGTTTGTCCGATGTAGTTCATTGCTCCATTGCACATATTGCAAGTTAAAAAATACACGACGTTCGTACTTTTGCATGTTATATGCGACTTGATTTGCCATTCTGTACCATTTGCTGTTGTAAAATGGTCTACTGGTTGTAAGTAAAGTTTACAAAGTTTGCAACGTGTTTTACCACATAAAGATATTCCAGGCATACGATTTCGCGTTTGAGATATGCTTTCAGATGTGAATTTCGCATTTGTGAGAATAGATGTGAGGTTTGGTGGTTGACGTAAAGCAAGGATTGGTTTTGTGTCTTTAAATTTTGTTTTCGTGTCTGGATCTTGTATTGATTTCAAGAGATTTGATATCGTTTTCATTGGGTTGTCATAACTTAGGCTTGGATAGTATGTGGTAACGAGTGGAATAATGTCTTTACTTTGTTTTGGCGCTGGTCCTTAGAGTCTGGCTTTTTCGAAAGCTTTATTAATTACACGGAGTGGATAATCACAGTTTATGAGCCATTGCTTGAGTTCATTTAGGCGTTTCTTCGTGGTATCTTCTTCGGTAACGAAAACGATAATTCGCTTTGCTAGGTTAAACGGTATTGTGTCTTTTATGTGCTTGGGATGTGCACTATGAAAATTTAAGTAATCGTGCGGATTTGTCTCTTTGTAAAAAATGTCGGTGCTAACGAATTTTCCATTATTAAGAATTATTTCGATATCTAAAAAATTTAATGATTCCGTAGTGTCCGATTTCATTTTTCCTGTTTCCATTGTAAACTTGATGCTAGGGTGCAAATCATTCAAGGCATTTCTCAGGGAAATAGCGTCGATGTTCTGTGCTAATGCAATAAATCCATCATCCATATAGCGAAAAAAGTTATCTTTTATATACAAACAAGTTGAATCCGTGAAATAGTTCTTTAAAATTTTTGGGAATAACCTAGTTTCCTCTAAGTAACCGATGGTAAGGCAAGCGTACGGAGGCGCAAATTTGGTTCCCATAGCAGTGCCTGATACTTGCTTATACATGACGTTGTCGAGGAGGAAATTGTTGTTCTCAAGTATAAATTTAACTGATTCTAAAATGAAGTTCTTTGTAAACCGTGCTGGTATCAAATCGTTTCTTTTGTCAATCCAATAATCAATAGCTTCAATTCCGAGGGTATGTGGTATGCTAGTGTAAAGGCTAACGACATCGTATGAAAACAGTGACGTAGATGTGTGAAATTCTCGTGGTATCTTTCTTATGAAATCCCAGTCATCTTTGACGTAGGTGGAAAGTGTAGGCACAATGGGTTTCAGTAAAGTGTCCAGGAACTCGCTTAATCTTTGAGTAGGTGATGCTGGTCCAGCAACGATCGGTCTTCCTTTGAGATTGTCAGGTGGTGACATTTCGATATAGTCTTTATCTGATCTCGCAATAGACCTTTTAGCTATTCTACAAAAGAGCCTGGATCGAGCGATATTTTTATACAATTTTATACGCGAGGTTCGATAGAGTGGCGTTAGAGCTTCGATTGCAATTGTGCACGTTCGAAAATTCTACAAATTTTAATGAAATATCGTTCGATCCACATTCGTTTTCAGAATAGCTAAAAGGTCTATTGCTTGAATAATTTCTGTAGATTCGTGGATTTTTGGTAAGATGTAAAAGTTGCTTGTTTTCCAAGGGAAATCGCAAATGAATTGTTGCTCTTTAGTGGTTAGCTCCTTCTCGAATTTTTTCGTAATCGATTTTAAATCTCTCATTACTTTGATGTCTTCATCATCGTTGACACGTTTGTAGTCATTTGTATTTAGGTGTCCTTCGAGAACTAGTTTGTCACGATAAAAGTCTTTGTCCATAATAACGAAATTTCCTCCTTTATCAGCTCTTTTGATAATAATATCGTTGTTGGTTTGTAGTTCTGATAGGGCAGTTCTCTCAACTTCGGAAAGGTTGTCCTTTGAACAGATTTTATCTGGTTGTAGTAACTCCATAAAGTTGCAAATTTGATTGATTTCTGAATTTTTGGTGAAAATGGGTCTGTTTGATTTGTTGCGGTGGAGTGATTCATCGTCATTTTCTTGTCCCCAAAAGATTTCTCTAATTTTAACCTTCCTAGTGAAATCCTTAATATCTGTTTGAAAGGAATGTTTAGGCGTAGTCGTTGGAGTAAATTTTGGTCCTCTTGTTAGTAGTGATACATGCCGTTTTGCCAGGGGGAAAGAGGAAAGGTTGATGAGTTTAGCGGAAAAAGATGGGGTGGCTGTTGCGTTTGAAGTAGAGGTGGTGCTTGTTTGTGCTGGCTGAGGAAGTTTTTTGGACTTTGTTGGCTAGGGTACCTTCTGTTGTTGCTGTTATTGCTGCTGTTTGAGTACGGAGGGCTTGTGCTGCTGGATTGGCGTGGGCGAGGGCGAAGTCGTGTAGAAGGTGGCTGTTGCTGTTGACTGTCTGTGCTGTCTGCTGATTTGGTGTTATTTGCAGCTGAAATTGGAGCTGAGATGGTTGTTCCTGGCTGTGAGTTGTTGTTTGATTTTATGGCCTTATCCCTTGAAAAGGAGGCTTTTTTGGCAGCAATTTTGTTGTTCCATGTTTTAATGATTTGATTTTCATCAATTTCTCTGTTTTCTTTCCATTTCGATTTGAGCTCGTTGATCATCTCTTCGCTGCTTGAATTCGTGTCGAAGAATTGGTTGATTTCATGCTCAATTTTCTCCAGTTTTTGTTGGTTTTCACTTGAACGAATTGTCGTTCTGGAAATATAGTAACTCAAAGTTTTGACATTTTTGGGCCTAAATCTTTATTGGGAGCCATTTTGAATTGACACTTTTCATAAAGTTAGCTATCTTTTGATCAACTCCTCAGAATTGTGTCATCCATGTGTGGTTTCCATACAAATGTGAGGTGGCAAACACAAAAATAGCCTGAAAATAGTGTTAAATTAAGTAGATATGGCCATAAATGCACAAATAAATTTTGATTACACAATTTGCTTTTGGTGATATTTCACTAATGTTTTTCATGTTGCTTGACTTTGACTAAACTGATCTTTTGCAAGGTCAAAGTAGACACATACACCTACTTTTGAGGAAAAAATGTTCTTGGACAAACCTGTCATTAAAGATTTATCCATGTTTAAACATTTTAGTGTATATTTGTATTGCGTACAACAACAACAAAATTACATCACAACAAAATGCTAAAATACAAACATAGTTGTTGTTGTTGTGCGCAATACAAATATATACAAAAATGTTTAAACATGGATAGATCCTTAATGACAGGTTTGTCCAAGAAGATTTTTTCCATGAAAGTAGTTGTATGTGTCTACATTGAGCTTGCAAAAATCAATTTGGTCAAATTCAAGCAACATCAACAAAATTAGTGAAATATGAACAAAAGCAAATTGTGTAATCAAAATTTATTTGTGCATTTATGGTCATATCTACTTAATTTAACAATATTTCCAGGCTATCTTTGTGTTTGCCACCTCAGATTTGTATGGAAACCACATTTGGATGATACAATTCTTAGGAGTTGATCAAAAGATAGCTAATTTTATGAAAAGTGTCAATTCAAAATGGCTGCCAATAAAGATTTTGGCCCAAAATGTCAAATCTATGAGTTACGATATTTCCAGAATGACAAATGGTAGAAAGCTGAAAGATGGATATGTTGCTACTATCTTCATGCTTAAATCATAAACGAACAATCAGCAAAATCTAAGAGTACATGGTTAACAAGCTGGCCCTCATTGACATGGAATCACCCGGCCCCTTATTTTACACTGAAGGTTTTCAGTGGCGCCCTTTTCACTGCCCTAAATTTTGGGTGGCCCCTCTGAATATCTTCTGGCCCCCTACCCAGCGTTATTAATGACTGGCCCCTAAACATGCACTTTAAAAAAACCAATTTTCCAACCCAATATTGTTGTCATCAGTGGTAACAAATAAGAACAATGTCCTCTTCATCATCTATCATGATTTACTTGCACTGTTTTGTTGATATGATTCAAAAAGAATTCAAGTCAAAATCAAGATTGACATCAGATCTGCCCCAAGTTCATTTCGTCAACTGTAATAAGTCTATCTGAAAGCTAGATTTTCGCTTTGCCCTTCTCTCAGATAATGTCTGGCGCCATCCCTGATAGGCTGATTCCAGCCACATACACGGGAAATCGAAAAGGGGGAGCAAATTATTGATTCCCTTTACGTAATTTAGGTAGGACCTGATGCTTGGTTGTTTCACAAATCTATGAAGCGGGGGGGGGGGAGTTGCTCCGACCCCCAAGGCCTCACCATTTGGGTATTTCCAGGCTCAAGTATAAAGTCAAAACTACTTGAGATCAATGTTGGACGAATTTACAGACGTCTCAATGGAACATTACTATACAGATACAGGGAAGGGGCAATAGGTGTAGGGGCAGCCAAAGAAATTTGCAGGGAAGCAAAATATCAATTCAGTACTTACGTTCCAACGAAGATAGCTTTCTATATTTGTTTCTTCGTCAAAAAATATGCTGGTTTACCTTTATTATTTTGCTAAAGTCGTGGGTCGTAACCTCGAAGGTTTGTGCATATCAGCTACAGCAAATGGATACATTTTGTTAGTAAGAAAACAATACAGGAGAGCCGGCGCACACTATTATGTATTGCACAAAAAAGAGCAGTTAGTTTGTTTTGCCCTGACAACAAGCCAGTTGTTTTTCCAACCTCTTCTTTCCATGGCGGTCGTCAGTTGTAGCTTGCAGTTTAACCCTATCAAGCCTATAGGGGCTGAATCAGCCCCCCCCTAGCGGTTTTTCATCTGTAGATTTTTACCAGGGGTAAACGCGATCGGTATTCGAGAGATGCATGTGTAAAATTTTGAATAATTCCTAATAAAATCTACAGCTAATGTGATAGAACGATGAAAAGATAAGAATACATACTACTTTTGATGGTCAATCCAACAAATTAGCTAATCTTTAATATGAACTTATGGTTTTGCGGAGTTTTGCGCTACGCATGCGCACTTTCTTTGTATTCCTGTGTGATGACGTCATCATTTTTTACTAATTTTTCTTTACAGAGCAAATATTATTTTGACATAGTTAGAGCTTTTTTGTTTCCTCACAATCAACGATTGGACATACTTAGTACTGCACCCTATTGACTTTGAAATTTGAACAATGTGATGTCATGGAAAGGTCACGTGATATTTTTAAAATAGATTTCATCTTTTTGTTCACCATAAGATTTTCTATACACATGCAAAGTTTCAAGGCTCTAGGTTGTCCAGAACAGAAATAAATTAAGGGGGCGAATCAGCCCCCCCTAGGCTTCGTAGAGCATCAAATACCCTAGGTCTGATAGGGTTGAGGTTTAGCCCAAGTTACTTGTAACGTAGCTATTTTTCCTTTAAATTTTGCCTAGTATAATCTATGATGATGATGATGAAGATGATGATGATGCTCATTACGTCACTTGACTGGTGATATGATCTGGAAACAAGTGCTTATTACCTGAGTCCTGATGAATATCACAAAAGATTTTTTACGGTAAAACATTTTGGACAATGCTGCAAGATTAAAGGGTTTTTTCTTATAAGACACACATTTGTAAAGCAAATGAGCTCAAATCAAATCAAGAATAAGAAACATTTACGAAACACAGGCAGGATGAGCTTCAAAAGTAAACTTGAGAAGAGCTGGTTTTACTCTAAGCAAATACAAACAGCATCCCAAAAAGTACTCCCATTTGAAAACTCACTAAAATTTGATTAACCGGGCAAAATAGTAAAGATACAATAAGGATCTTTTTCCCTTGATGCAGGAAAAGAAACATCTCGTTTCCTGTCATTCATTGTCATGGACAGTTGTTGGAAATTTCAATAATTTTAAGAAAAATTTAAGAATCATTTAAGAAACATTTAAGACCGGATTTGACAAAATATTAAGAAACACCTAGACTAAAGGCAGAAAGTTTGTTTCTCGTAAGAAGAAAAGTGCACTCAGGTTATTGTTTATTAATTATTATATTTGATTCAATGACATACCTGATCTCTGGGGTGGCGCCAGAGATCTTCCGATGGAGGAGTTGGAACTTCCGACAAAGGGGCTGAAATGGCCAGAAAATGAGTTTTCGTACATCATTTTGTTTGATTTTGCCAAATTTCCTCCGACAGAAACGCAAAATTTCCTCCGACAGGGGAGCTAGATGCTTCCAACAGGGGGCTGTAACCCCCCTCTAGCCCTCCCTGGAGCCACCACTACTAAATGGAAATTATCAACGTTAAGAACACATAATATAAAAGTGTAGTGCTTCTAGCCTCCTGTAATTCTGTAACTAGCAACTCTTTTGTAGCTTTAATTTATCTTGCAAAGAAGGAGCCAGACATTTTATAGCAAGCTGAAGTTTTAGCGTTCTGTACAGCATTCGTATATCAATTAGCTAACGTTGAACAACGCGAAACATTTTTGTTATACATTTTAATGTGAAGCCAGTCAAGGCCATGATAGCAAGACAATGATTGTGTTTTCCTCTTTGTTATTGACTCCCGTTGATTCTTTCCCAAAGAGATAATAATTTAGATACATTCTCAAGTACCCTTCAGGGTCTTCTGAAGTACCTTTAGGGGTACTCCGGAGTACCTTTAGGGGTACTCTGGAGTACTTTTAGGGGTACTCTGGAGTACTTTTAGGGGTACTCTGGAGTACCTTTAGGGGTACTCTGGAGTACCTTTATGGCTACTCTGGAGTACTTTTAGGGGTACTATGGAGCACCTTTAGGGGTATTCTGGAATACCTTTAGGGGTACTCTGGAGTACCTTTAGGAGTGTTCTGAAGTACCATTAGAGGAACTCTGGAGTACCTTTAGGGGTACTCTGGAGTACCTTTAGGAGTACTCTGAAGTACCATCCGGGGTACTCTGGAGTACCTTTAGGGGTACTATGGAGTACCTTTTGGGGTACTATGGAGTACCTTTAGGGGTACTCTGGAGTGCCATCCATTAGAGGAACTCTGGAGTACCTTTAGAAGTACTCTGGAGTACCTTTAGAAGTACTCTGGAGTACCTTTAGGGGTACTCTGGAGTACCTTTAGGGGTACTCTGGAGTACCTTTAGGTATACTCTGGGGTATCTTTAGGGGTACTCTGAAGTACCATTAGAGGAACTCTGGAGTACCTTTAGGGGTACTCTGGAATACCTTTAGTGGTACTCTGGAGTACCTTTAGGGGTACTCTGGAGTACCTTTAGGGGTACTATGGAGTACCTTCAGGAGTACTCTGAAGCACCATTAGAGGAACTCTGGAGTACCTTTAGGGGTACTCTGGAGTACCGTTAGGGGTACTATGGAGTACCTTTAGGGGTACTATGGAGTACCTTTAGGAGTACTCTGAAGCACCATTAGAGGAACTCTGGAGTACATTTAGGGATACTCTGGAGTATCTTTAGGTATACTCTGGAGTACCATCAGGAGAACTCTGAAGTACTATTAGAGGAACTCTGAAGTACCATTAGGGGTACTCTGAAGTACCACACCTAGGGTACTCCAGAGTACCCTCACTAAGGGTACTCCAGAGTACCCTAAAGGGTACCATATTTGTACCTGACTGGAGTACCCTAAAGGATACTCCAGCAACTACCTTTTTTCGGTGAGTGAAAGGTGCTATCGAATGACGCTTTTCCATCTTGACCTCAATTAGCAATTAAGTCTTTTGTCGCTGACAATTTTGAATCATTTAAAGTACTATGTGGTTATTGACCGTTGCTGCAAACCAACGCATCTTTCAGGAATTTTTACTGGCTACTGATTGGCCAATAAAGAAAAAGAAAATTTTCTATGAATGGATCCTACTTTGTATCAAATGTATAAGCAGAGTCTATTGAAAAAGAACTATGGTCTGGAAAGCGCCAAGCGCTCAAAGGATAATCCGCTATAATCCCTATTGTTCCTTTATGTTCATTTCAAGATGTTGAAACCTGTGCGCAAACGGGATGCGCGAAATTATACCTGCATAGCAACAGTCATCCTCGATAGTAACGCATAGAAATGGCTAGGTTTCGTGGCGAGGTTTTGCGGCGTGGACGAAGTTTTTGGCCGCGTCTTTGACATTGTTACAGTACTTTTCTGCTTTAATTCTTCTCAACTCGCTCAAAAATGTTTTCACACCGTCCTGTACCGCCAAATGTTTCAAAGATCCCCTTTCATAACTTTCAATGAGTTGGAAATAGATAGGCCCAATGTCAACGGTGTTTGTCGGTGTTTGTCGGATTCAAGAAGGACGCTTGCTATAATGTGTAAGACTCTTAGAAATTACCGCACCTGGATTAAAAACTCCAAGAAACGTCTGCAATTTGCAGTTTTCATTTTCCCAGTCTCAATGGTTTCAACTTTTGAACACCGCTATGTTCGTCCACTCTAGAGAGGCATGCAAACTGCGTTCACTTTCAGTAGACTGCATACTCAAATGGTTTCCCTTTAAAAATTTGTTTTACTTCAACTTCGACCTCGGAAAGAGGAATCATTGCTAGATTTGGATCGTGATAAAGATCAAATCAGTTTTTCTGGATGTAAGCTCCTAGTAATGCGTTCTTTGAAATCTAACCATAGTGTCTTGGAATCTAAAAATTCATTACTTATACATAAGATCTTAAGTTTAGGAAACGCAAGAAACTCTTGGTCCCAAAATGGCCCTAAGAAACTACACCAGCCCCCGACTCCAGTTTCTTATGAAGAAGTGAGTGTATTTTCGCGCTGTTCTCTCAAAGCCACGGTAGTTAGGTAGTTCTACATTTCTGATAAGGTCCGCTCGAGGTTTTACAGTTTTTCTCCAGGAACTGAATTTTTACCACTCAATACTCCATAAACTGCACACTTATTTTTTACATAAATTAAGAATTTGGGCCAGTCAGTACTGAAAGTTTCTTCAAATTATCAGATTTTCAGTGCTTAGAGTTCCTTTAAGGTTTCATAGCAGTCATCGTGTTCACTTCCTGTTCCCTCGTGAACATTTCAAAACAATGTTTTTGAAGCTTTTCCAGTGTTTAGCTATTACTCAAGTTCATTCCGAGTAATGGTATACAGGAAGCAAGCGAAATGAATGAATAGTTTCTTAAGTTATATTTTCCCTGTACTGGAGTTTCTTATTTTTTGGCGATCTGAGATTTGAGTTTCTTATGAGCAGTTTTTTATAACAAAATTCGTGTGGTAATCTTCCAGAAAGCAAAAAAACTCCACCGGAAGGCGATTGGATACCAATTCGAAGATACAAAACATTTCCACTTTTTAGTTCTGAGTTGCAAAGTGTTTCTGCAACTCAAAGAAAGAGAAAGTGCATTTCCAACTCAAATCATAGTAAAAAGTGTAATTTCTGTGTTTGACTTCGTTGTTGACTGTTATTCTCAGGTCAAATTGCCGTCATTTACGGACTCAATTTTATGAAAAACAAAGAAACTATGTAAGGATTTTGGCTACAAGACTGAATTGGGCTAACCTTACGAAACCCTTCCATGAATTTCAGAGTTACGTTTCGTGTGAAAAGAATGAGTAAACCGTATTTGCTTCCTTAAACTTGTGTCCAGTTTTGTGATATTTCGCTATGGCGTTTAACGTCACTCTCCATTCTTCGCTCTTCTCATTGATTGGAGCAAACCGTTACTTTTAAAATCGAGATTATTTTCGCGACGAACTAAACTCTTGTAGCTTACAGTTTTCGCCAGGTATAACAGCATTTTCTTCAGCAATGAATAACAAATTCGTTTGATCAAAACTCATATCTACTGCAAAACTCCCAAACTACACGGATCTGTGCGACACGCGCTTCATCGAATGCAGGCATAATTTAGGTGCGAAGTCAAAATCGCGGACAAAAACAGTTCGTTTGATCAGCGCCCCTTTCCAGACCATAGTTCTTTTTCAATAGACTCTGGTATAAGCAACCCATATTGAACCATCATTAATGTAACAACCCTGTTTTCCAACCACATCTGATTGGTAGATAAAGCACCTGCTCGTGTCTTTCATGGTCAATTGAGCATCAACTTCAGTGAATCATACCCGGTCACATAACAGTGCCCAACTGCAATGACGACTGCAATGACGTATCAAGGGAAAGAGATAAAAGTTGACTTTTAGAATCTTTCAGATATAATTGTTGAGACTGATACGGGAAGACATGTAGAACGTTGAGAAAAATCTTACCTTACAATATTCAAGCAGTGTTTAAAGCGCTTGGACTGTTCTTTTTGTATCAAAATATTAAAATGCCACAGAATTGGGCGATTCCTTCACAAATGGCAAGGTGGAAGATGTTGAATAGACATTGTTGTTTTGTTCCCCATGACACTGAGTCAGAGCCAACAACTCAACTAAGAAAGGAGGGAATAGCTAGGTATGGACTACTCTCACTTTTGAGGAAGTTGTGACTGGCTGGATGGGTACAACTGTACCTCTCTACACTGATTTTTAATGTTGGGAATACAACCAAGAAAACAAAGATGTTTTGGAAATAGTCACATGAAAGGTGCATAGTGCAATAATCAACGGATGCCCAGCATCTTTTTGCATCACACGATCTGTTGTTGGAAGTCCAACATATTGAAGATAAATGATGAAAGAAAACCAAGAACAGAGTTTGAAATTGGTTATACAACATGGCTGATAGTGTCTGAAGTTTTGATTGAGGATTGATGATTGGCTTGCCACAAATTTCAAAAACATTATGAAGACGCCAACAAGAGGTCAGGAAGGTAAGGATTAAAGATGATTTAACTCTGACTTGGCCCTCAATCCAATTGGAAAATTCTGTGATGTTTGTACAGCAACTATTTGGGCACCATGTTTGGTGAAGAATCCTGTTTCAAGAAGTTATGATGAAGCTTCCCTAAGCTTTGGAGGCTTTCCAGAGTACATATTATTGAAAATAACCCTACTTTCTTGGAAGAATACACATGCAGCAAGTTGTGATTGAAAATATGTTAAGAGTATTGAAATGCGTATTGGAAATGAGTGAATATACAAGTTATCAATGCTAAAAAAGTGTTGTGAAACAAATCATTTGACATGTCTTGCCAATGTGTTCTGACTTAATTGCATATGAACGTTTCTTTCAATAATTTTTCTCAACCTTCATTGTTGAAGATGTTTATTCAAAACCTTCTTCCAAAACTCTATTTTTACAAACGTTCCTCCAAATTTCCATTGTTTTACAAACATTCCTCGGGCCAATGAACATGGGCCTGTGTTCTCCAAGGTTTGCTTGTCGAACATAACTTTTTTACATTCCGTGGTTATTTTCAACATGATAGAACAGATGAAGAACTTCGATGGCGCTGAAAAAACACTGCCTAAGACAAGTACATTGGCTCCCAAATAGTCGAACCGGGGGGCCTCCGTCTTAGAGGTCAGGCAGTCAAATATACTCAAACGATTTCTAGCTTTCTGCTGCGGTATCCTGCAAAAAGTAATTGATTCATGGCTTTCTAAAAGCAACCCTTAAGATCAGGTACGAAAAACCAAAATAATATAAATGTATTATAAGATCAGAAAGCAGAAGACCAAAAGACGGTCAGATCCCCCAGTTTCGACTATCCGGAACCCAGCGCTAGCCGAGTGTAAAGGGTCTTAGATAAACCCCCAAAATTCGAAACCAGAGGAGAGAGGAAAAAAGGAAGACGACGGGCTACAAGGTCAGGGGAAAGAAAAAAAAGTAGTATGATTAAAAACACAAAAATAGTTGTCCCTCTTGTTGTCATACATCGTTTGTAGTTGCTCTAAACAAGTAAAAAAAAATCGGGTGCAATGAGCGAGAATAACACGTAAGGTGTGCCGTAGCATTAGCCCTTATATCTATGGATAGCTGCTAAACCGGGGATATAATTCAGCCATGTTCATCGATCCTAGAATGTATCAACGCTTTCTCGTCATCCGATGATCGAACTTATTAAAACTAAAGCTAAATTAAAAACTAAAGCTAAGACTAGAATGCTCGAACGAGGCTAACACTCGACGAAGACAAGATGCGCACTGGTATGAGCTTTGCTTTTCGTTAGACACGAGATCTGCAACCAATTCACATATTTGCTTATGATCTTAGCTTTTGTCAGTGAATAGGAACTCACTGCCATTTCAAGTTTGCTCTCGCTTTGCCTCTTTTGTTTTTAACGAAGATATTTTTCGGCAGTGAAAACAACCATACAAAGACAAAAGAGGGCCATGAAACGTGCCGCAACATACCTGGGTAACTTGTCGACGTCAACGGGAAAAACTGATATGTGATTGGCTAGAATTTGACAACAAGTGGCTTTAGACACTAACATATGCTTAGGCTTGAAGGTGTTGTGGCGCCGTGGTGTAATCCTCTGACATCGCAGCCAGAACAGATAGGCGGAGTGGGTTCGAGTCCCGATAGAGCCCCACTACTTGAGCGTCATGACACGGGGTCGCGGAGTCCATTGGCAGTTCACGTCCCAGGAGCCAGGTATTCAACGCTCTGAACGCGCAGAACTGCCGCCACTTGTTCGACCCCATTTTTCGTAGAAATAAGCGCCTAGGTTAAAAAATAAAGTACACAATCATGATCAGCGATCTTTAATGCATAAGATAAGACGACGAGGAAGTGCACTTTACACTGATACCTTCAACCCCTCAAGAATTCATTCCCATCAATTACTTCATCAATATGAACAAACGAACAAGGAAAATAATCTTTCAATAGAGGCAAAGTGCATGTTTGTATTTGCACGCTAGCCAAGCAAATGTGACCAATAACGTCACATAGACAAAAGAAACGAAAAAAGAAAGTATCCGATACCTTTGGTTTGCTGTGCCAGCGACTATTACGCAAATTCAATACAAACTCAAATTTTTCATCTCAGTACTGACGTCTTTAAATTTCTTTCGTAGGAATTTTTATTAGAGCGGGCAAGACCGGAGAAGAAGGTTTCTGAACTAGGCTCATCATTTGGGAGCCTACATTCTTATCAACCTGCTGCTTGCCCCCTTCTATCAGGCGAGTATGAAATTAATAAAGACAAGGCCAAGTTCCACTTCAAGACAATTGAGCTCAAAGATATCAGGGATGCATCTACCAAGGTTAAAACAACTAAGCGCTTTGGAATTGACAATATCTCTAGCTATTCTCACTGGGGAGATCGCCCGGTATTTCCAAAGAAGGAGGATTCCAGTACTCCCACGAGAGCATGCTGTCGTCTCAATACTCTCTTGGGACTTGGTATATAATGAGGGTACGCCAATAGTTTAGTCTTGTAAGCAACGAGCTGTTCGCCAAGACAGGTCAAATCGATCATGTTGTTTTCGTCTTGCTCGCCTTCACTGCTGCCTGCTTGCCTTCCTTCTGTCAGTTATAGCGCTAGGGGGTGTAAGCGTACACACGGGGAAGTTGGAATCTACTTGAACCATCATAAGAGTATGTTTTTATTTAGTCGGCGTTTGCATCAGCTGGCAGAATTTTGTAGTCTTTGGAAACATTTTTATACCCTCGTCGTTTCTAGCCTTCGTTTTTGGCTTAGGCCAATGCAGCAACAAGCAGGTGAACTGAACCTCGGGTTTTTACGATACGTTGTGTTCCTTTCCTTTACCTTATACCTATGTATGTTCTTTCACTCATTTTAGGTTCATACTTCATACATGTTTTCTTGCAGTTCTATCAAATTTTCTCACGTCGTTTGGTTGCCATTGGTGGTGTACGTGTTTCAATAAGTTTTCGTGAAAAGTCATGAAATCAATTTTATATCAATTATGCTTTGGTAACAGTAATTCTCTAAGTAACAGTATCTGTATCAGTTGTAAAGATATTCAACGTGAATACTTATACGGGTACACTAGAGATACTTTAATTAATTCATCATGCCTCGAGCACCATAGCTAGCTGGCTATATTTTCAATGCTTTTGTACACAGAGTGCTCTAAGATTATTTTAGGTAACAAGAGGCATTCAGTAACAGTTTAAATGTTCTATTTTGAAAATATTATGAAAGATATCCATTCATTCATTGTGGAGAATTAGTTCAGAAAATCTTCAATGTGAAAAGCAAATTTGTATTGATTATGCTCTGGTAACAGTAATCCTATAAGTAATAGTATCTGTATCAGTTGTAATGTATTCAATGCGAATACATACACAAGATACATTGGAGATACTCTAATTAATTATCATGCCTCAAGCACCATAGGATAGTTAGTTGGATAGATTTTTCAATGCTTTTGTACAAAGAGTGCTCTAAGATTGCTTATTTTTACAAGAGGCATCAGTAATAGTATCAACAGAGCAAGTATTCTATTTTGAAAATGTTATAAAGATATCCATTCAAGTATTGTGGAGAATTAGTACAGAAAATCTTCAATGTGAAAATCAAATTTGTATTGATTATGCTCTGGTAACAGGGGGGTAACAGTAATTCTATAAGTAATAGTATCTGTATCAGTTGTAATGTATTCAATGCGAATACTTACACAAGATGCATTAGAGATACTCTAATTAATTATCATGCCTCAAGCACCATAGGATAGTTAGTTGGATAGATTTTCAATGCTTTTTTACACAGTGCTGTTAGATTGCTAAGTTTACAAGAAGCATCAGTAACAGTATCAACAGAGCAAATATTTTATTTTTAAAATATTATGATAGATATCCATTCAAATATTATTGAGAATTCGTAGAGAGAATCTTCAATGCAAAATCAATAGGAAGACAATTTATTACTTATCATTATCAATAGAGAAAATAGTTACTTTCAAAATCTGTAAGGCAATGAGTGCAATCCAGTTTTATTATTAGTTATAGTGGAAAAATATTTCAATCTGAATTTGAAAGTCTTTACATTCAAAGTATACTTTAGTTACATTAGTAGAAGATTATTCAATTTAATCTAAAATACATGGAAATGACAATCAGTGTTGTTGTCAGTATCACTGAAGGAAATATTCAGTTCTGAAGTATGTAGAGTGATGTAGTCAAGTATTTTGGTATGCTATGGTTATACATTTTCAAGTAGTAGAGAAAATGCTCAATAAAAGACACAGCAATGCAAATTTTTATTTTATCAGTCTCAGTAAGCATTCAATCTAATCTGAATGGACGGAAAGAAACAAAAATTTAATTCAGTATACTCCCAGGATGCATTTCAGTAAAATACTGTAACCTTATCGATATTGGTCATATATTTTCTTGCATAGCATCAATGTCTATGGAAGTATTTATGTTTCGGAGTATAGCAAGTGACCTTTGTTAAACAGTCTAAGATAGTGCACCAATTCAAGTCAGTCTTCTGTTGTTTTAGAATTTGCATATATTATCAGTGACAATACCCATTTTAGTAAGATGCAACATATCAAACAGTAATTGTATGGCATATTGTGATTTCACTAGCAAGGATCATTTTTTTGGTTTTTTGATGTTATTTTGGAAGGATTTAGTGCAGATCTCAGTAAATAAAAATTTTTTATTTAACAGGTAGTACCATATCAGTAACTTAACAGTTTCATACAGCAACTTAGCAACTTACCAACATCAAATGAGTTTAATTTTATCTAAGAGTTACATACCAAATAGTAGCAGCAACAGCAACTAATAGTGGAAACAACTATGTGAGAGCTAAAGTAATAATAGCTACACTACCAAGAGCTAAAGTAACTGTATTTACAGTAAGAATGTTTTAGTAGGAACACAGTAATGGCAGCAGTACCTAAGAGCTTATAGAAAAACAACTTAAGTAGTATCAGAAGCAATGACTAAAACACAACAGTTAGGAGTATCAGTTCCTGCATAATTTGAAATATAATGGTATCAGTAACAGTTCTGTCTATGCATACCTTCGATTTCAAGAATTGTCTTCAGGGTGCAAATTTTTCAATTTATTATTGCGTAGCAGTATATCACCATTGGCAGCTATTTCTCGTTATAAGTATTTGCAGCAGTTCTATCATTATTCAAACGTTATTGTGTATTACATCTTTTCATTTCAATTCTAAGTATCAGTTGCTGCTGTGCATCTACAATTTTGAAAACAATTATTAGAAATGTCTTTTTATGCAAGGAAAATCCAGCGTCATACAAAACGAATGCACATAACTTGCCGTCTTCAGTATGAAAGAATAAGTAGACGATTCATGCGGTGGTAAATGGCTAAGTAACTTGTTTCCGGGGCATACCTTTGGTGTCTAAAAGAGCCTACAGCGATAGGACAGTCAATCTTTTTTGTATCAACAATATTCCTTTATTCGTACGTTAACATATTGCGCTCCATTGGATTCACCGCAGAGAATCAACGTAGATTCAAATTGGATAGTTACTTTTTGCTCTCCCAGCTTGACTATCTCATTCCTGGCATTATAAAAAACTGAACTCAGCATATCTTACAAAGTTGACGTGTTTGTTTTTTGTCAGGACTTCGTTAGAAATGATTTCTTTCCCCTTCGGGAATGGTTGTCCCTTCCCAGGCGTCATCGTTATTGTTTCATTTTAACTTTGTTTATTTAAACAAGTCCTGATTTTCATTTTGGCTCAAAAACATAGGATTAGCATAGATTTTAAATCGTTCGTCTTCCCTAAAATTTGTTATTGCACTAACATATGTATACAGCCTTTCAGATTTTGCTTTGCACTACTGTTCAACCATTTTCACAACGAGCTGTAGGCCACCAGCAAAAGTTGTTTGTTCCTTGTTCTTTACGCCAGATATTAAACATTAGGTTCTCAAGTCATAAAATTTTGCACGGGTTATTAGTTTCTTAGTCATCCACATATATCCGCATATTCAAGTCATCGGGACAATAAGCTAGTGAAGTTAGCCTAACTTTGTTTCCTATCCTCTGTTTCTAAAAACTACCTTTTTCTCTTTGCGTATTGCTACTTTCCTATCCAGTCACTCGGGGGTTCACCTTATAACCTTCATCCGGTCCGTGGGACTGGGTTCCGGGTGACTGGATAGGAGGGGCTCCCCTCCTCGCCTCTTTTCTAAAGCTTTTCATTCAATTTTCTTCTTTCAGTTATTTATTCCTTATACGCAATAAGGGAAATCTTTTTACTATATATTGGCGAGGGAGTTCGCTTTCCATCTTTGGTTGTTTGGTTTTTGGTGTCTATATATTTGTTTCCCATATATTGGGGACCCCTCCTATCCAGCCACCCGGGAACCTCCCTGGTTACTAATACTGTATAGGACCAGGAGTTTTAGCGAATGGCATTTCTTTTGAGCCCTGGCCATAAATCTGTATGGTTTACAGTGACACTATAAGGACCCTATGGGATACTCACGAGTTTCTATTACTTGGAAGGTGTACATCAGATGTCATGTTCAGCATTTATTAGAGTGTACCCTCAGATATTAATGTTGTACTGCCTCTACGACGTACATTTGCTTCAGCAAACAAGTTTAGTTCATTAGTATGGCACAGGATTGAAGATCTTTCCCATTCGGTGCCTTCGCCTCTGTAAAAATCAACATTTGACAGGAATAAATCACATCAAACTATAGTATATCACACAGCGCTAAAGGATTTGATAAGCCAATGACCTTCTTACCCCTCATGGTATCATGTTATTATTCGTTATTTTTTATCAGAAATAAGACTTCTAAGAAATAAGTAAGAAATGAATTTGTAATTGTTACTTATTAGTGCCTCTATCAGCCCACCTCGTAAAGTCTGTAAGTTCTCCCTGAAAACAGAGAAGTGGACATTTTTGGTTGCTTTAATTATTTTTCACATGCCTGGAAGGGTAGTGTTTTGAATTCTTCATGAAAGGTTTCCGATTTCGAATCTTGTTCCCTTGACCGTATATTTAATCACTCCGCAATGGTCCGGAAAACTTTCAATGGTACTGTTGATTTCTCACAAATTGTTCTTTTTTCTTTAGCCTAGTTTCTTGTAGAGGATTGCCCTTTTCTTACCTTATAGCGGATTTAGGCAGTTTTTTGTCATCTAGACATCTTTAGAAAACGATACATTTGTCTACTTCCTTTTCCGTCCGATGAGAGTAACTTTTCAAACAATACTTTCGCTAGAATAGGAAATAATGTCCTCAGGCCTTATCTGTTAAAAACAATCGACCAAACAATCGGCAATTCGTCAAAAAAAGCAATGCCCAATTAGGCAACAGGTAACAGAATTTCCCCCCTTCCTTAGAGTCTTCTCTTCGGGCCTAGCGAGTTTAAAAACAAGAATGGCTGAAGATCAACGCATTCATATAAAATGGCGTGAGTTTTTTCAAAGTGAATTGTGTGAGGAGCGTTCTTTTTTGTGACTTGTAGTGGCTTCCTCTATGTATCATATATCTGTCTATTGATTTTGATATCAATTTCCGTTTTCGTAACATAAATTTTTGTTCCTTTCATACGCCAATTTAACTTTGATGTAATGCTTATGTCTAGAACAAGAAAGTGCGGCGTTTTAGGCACTAATAGCAAACTACCAACATGTAAAAACCATTTTGAGACAATAATTCAATTCAGACAAATTGACACTCCACAATGAAAGAGACAGATTGTACTTTGTCACCACTGACTTCGATTTTCTTTTTGTATGTTTTGTTCACTAGTTTTGGAGCTTCGCCGTATTGAAAATTAGTCTTAGCCAACAGATGAAAAATCTGATTCTTCTAAAAAGTCGATCAGAGGCTACTTTTCGGTTGGATCTCTGTTATATCGACTACATGTTCAGTAAATTTTTTAATTGGCACTAGCAAATCGGACTTAGGGAGATGTACACTTTATAACATTGCATTGCCCGGGGATTTGGGTGTGCCTTATTCAATTATTGCAATAAGTCGATATAAAAAGCTGCATAATCCTCCAAAACTTGCAGCAGGTTCGAAAGCATCGAAAAGGAAGGTTTTCAGCGGATGTACTACAAACATCTTCACTGCCAATGGAGTTTGTGGGCGATGGTTACAAATTTTTGTGGCATTGTTTATAACGTTATCGTTGTAAGTCAAGTTTATTACGACCTTCGTGTCCCAACTTTATTGGCTTGCTTCCAGAAACAGCTTATTTGGGCGTTCATTTCATGTAGATTTAACTTGAATTGTGCCACTTATTACTTTTAAGTTCGAATGCTATGTGGTCTTTTATTTTAAGTGCGCCCTTGGCTACTTCATTTCTGTAAAAATAACACAATATCCTTTTGCACTCTTTATTGCTGAGACCCATCATATGATGCATCAACTTTTGATAGAATTTTATACAAATAAAAACTTATGCCGCCTTTACCCCCGGTTCCTCCAGCAGCTGCAAAAAGAAAACATGCTCGGATAGAAGGCTGGGAGCCACACCAGCAGGAGGAAAACCTTACATGAAAAATTACAAACAGTGCCATAATAAATCTGTTTACATTTCTCTTCTAGAAGTTTAGAAGGGGGTGAAAAAATGGCAAGTAATGTGGTTCTTTTAGGGCAAATGTTCAGAAAAGGATTATCGTGATCTACACACTGTAGAGAAACAAATCTAGAATACGATGACAAACAACTGATCATACGGACAAGATTGATTCTCACAAGTTCTATGTCGCCCCAGGGTCTACAAATACCAACATATTTTGTTCCATTCCGTGAATCCTTATTCATCAGTAGTGAATACGATAGTGCATCGATTTACAAGAGGCTTCATGCTCATGTCTCAATTCTTTATTGGAATGTTCAGCCACATATGAACATGGTTTTGTAGTCAAATAACAAGAAAGGAATATTTGTTTTAACGGACGTTACATGTGGCAGGTGTTTATGGCCCTAACTGGTTAGAATAAAACAATCCAAGTTCTCCAAAAATCAAATCCAATCGGTGCTATCTCAAGTCTTTTCAACAGAATTTTAAAGGATGCTAGACAGTCCTTATTGCTATGGGTGTCTCACCTAAGACCCTAAGTCCATCGGGAGATAGCTTATCCTCTAACCTACCAATGGGGTTTTTTGAGTTATGGGGAGAAACCATATCTTTCCTTTATGTATAACCCAACCTGCTTGCATTCCTTCGTGTTTTCTTACAATGTCATGACTTCTATCTAAGAAATCTTCGAAGCACCCCATATCTCTTCCGAATAGGAAGAAGGAAGACATCCCCAGTGAAAATAGGGAACTACTTTGTCATGCCCTTTGGAATGTAAATTGCTTGTATGTATTGGAGCGGACCATTGTCTGAGAAAATATTCGCGTGAGACCTACTTTTTATTTATTCTAATTTTTTATATCCATTCTAACATGGTAAAGTTATCAAACCTATACGAATTCGTTTTCTAAACCACCCTGGGCAAAGAAAAAAATAAACTCTAAACTGAACAGACACAATTACACAAAAAAGAATAATGAATAGCAGTTCTAAGAACTAGAATGATCTGAGGAATAAGATAGGGTTTTCCTGTAAGTTCTTGAATCTTCGAGCCCGGGCTTCACAATACTTCAAGGTTTTCGTTAAACTTTGATGTCGGGGATCTACATCCAGGTCATTCTACCATTTTAACCGCAAGTAAAGTATTTTGGCCAAATGTTGTTCGTAGAAGCGGGATACATAGGGTACATAGGTCGGATGACTGTCCCCAAATTCCCGAGTACTGGTTTCGGATAACTATTGAAGGAGATAATCACTTACAAGATAGGCTGTATATGAATTAATCACAAACATCTCTTCTCTCCAAAAAATCAACTAAACTTGAAAAGATCTGATAGATAGGGAAGGAGATCAGTGATCTGACGAGCACTTGCGAGCCGAAACTGGGGAGGAGGGAGTCTTGTTAACAGCTCGTTGCTTAGAAGACTAAACTGTTGGCGTACCCTCATTATATACCAAGTCCCAAGAGAGTATTGAGACGACAGCATGCTCTCATGGGAGTGCTGGAATCCTCCTTCTTTGGAAATACCGGGCGATCTCCCCAGTGAGAATAGCGGACTGTCGGAGATCAGTGATCTGCCTCGCTGGATGTCTTTCTCTTCCATGCAACGAAATCTTCTTCGCACCCCATATCTCTTCCGAATTGGAAGAAGGAAGACATCCCCAGTGAAAATAGGGAACTACTTTATGAAGCTTGCTTTACCGTATATCGAAAACTCTTTGGCTTTCTTATTTAACACATCCTTTGAAACTAGCCAATTCCCAGACTCATGGAAAGTAGCTAGAATTACTCCGATTTTCAAAGGTGGAGATAGGACGGAAAAATCTAATTATCGCCCCATATCAGTCTTGCCTGTGATCTCAAAGCTCTTTGAAAAACTTGTTTTCAACCAGTTGTACCAGTATATGAAAGAAAATGGTCTCTTTACATCTGAAGAATCAGGTTTTTTGAGGCAACATTCCACACTAACTTGTTTGCTTAAACAAGCGATGACTGGTATAACGGGCTCGTGGTTACCGGTATATCGGTAAGCTCGTGGGATTAGTGTTTATTGACCAGAAAAAGGCATTTGATACGGTCGACCATGATATTCTCTGTAAATAGCTCGAACTTTATGGCGTTCAGCAGCAAGAGCTGTCTTGGTTTAGGTCTTACCTATCTAACCGCATACAATTCTGTAGGGTTAACGGTGTTGATTCAGATATCGGGGAATTAGAAGTGGGAGTCCCACAGGGTTTATGCCTTGGCCCTCTTCTCTTCCACATATATATCAATGATCTTCCCCAGGCTGTACAAGGTTCCCTGTGACTATGTATGCTGATGATAACAGTCTTTGTCAAGAGTCTCACGATTTGACTCAGCTTAATAAGGTTAATAGCGATCTGAGGAAACTGGAGACTTGGATGCAAGGCAATAAGCTTTCATTGAATGGGGCAAAGACTCATTCAATGCTCATATCCATCAAACAGAAACATAACGCTCTCAAAAATCGAAATGAAGCCTTGGAACTAAAGATACGCGACAATGAACTTGAGGTAGTTCAAAAGACAAAGAACCTTGGACTGCAAATCGATTACTCTTTAGACTGGAAGGAGCAAATTAAGGCAGTTTCTACGATGGTATCCCGGGCGATCGGCTTTTTGAGACATGCTAAATCCTTTCTACCAATGGAAAGTTTGAAAACTCTTTACACAGGAATTGTTGCGCCCCACTTTCGATACTGCTGTTCTGTCTGGGGTTGTGCTGGATCTACAGACATCAATCAGCTGCAAAAGCTCCAAAATTGCGCAGTTAGAATCATTACAAATAGCAGCTTCAATACCCCTAGCAGACCACTTATTGTGGAATTGGGCTGGAAGAACATTGAAGAACTAACTCATCGGTAATGAGTCTAAAACAATGGTTTTCAAGTCGCTCAATGATCTGGCTCCACACTACCTGTGTAACCTGTTAACCAAAACTCAGCTTACTCCTCTCGCAACCTCCGGAACACCGAGACTGATTTAAGGTTGCCAAAGAAAAATTCAGCAAATGGGCAAAAATGCTTTTCTTTCCGAGGAGGTAAACTATGGAATAGACTTCCTGCTGAGTCTTAAACGGCATCCTCCCTGAATGGTTTTAAGAAATCAATAACGGGTTAACTTTTACTTTCTATTGCATATATTGTATAATTGTAAATAGCCTTTCAAATTATGATTTTTATATGTTAGTGACCTATTATTTTTAAAGGTACATTGTAGTTAAGTTTTTATCGGAGGGCCCCTTGAAAAAAGGCTTCTGCCGAAGGGCTACCCTCCTTAAAAGATTCGAATACGAAATACTAAAATACAAATACGAAATCAAACACGTTGCGCTTGGAGGAAATTTCAGCAAACTAATAATTTGGGGAACGGCATCTGATCAAATTATAAAAATTGCAAGTCGTCTATAACAACATAGCGAAGAAATGCAAAACGAGGCAGGGAGCGAACCCTTCGCAAAGGAAAAAATATATAAAGGAAAATTTCCATCAGATCGTGGGAAATACGTCGAATGAAAGTGCCTTGAAGCACACTCCAAAATGAGTGATAGGAAGAGAAAATGGCTTGAAAATCGGGGGAAAACACTTACCCCACTACAGAACAACTAAATGACTCCTGGAAGTGGTAAATAAATAGTAAAAAAATTCAAGTATGCACAGCGACTAGATCGAACAGTACAGCTTGCCGTGTCTACCGAAGTAGAGAGGATTTCCCGGATACTACGGCAATGTGCGATAGGATGCCCACGTTACCGTTACTACGGCCATAAGCGATAGGACACCCAGTGTGTAGCCGCTTGAAATTCAAATCAGAAACGAGCCACCTTAACTGGCTGTTTATTTGTGTTTTGAACTTATTTCTACTTGGTATACAACCACCTTTCACT